>PNEQ01079427.1:0-17187 GCA_003012365.1 Medauroidea extradentata
TGTGTCGTGGGGTTTTACACGCAAATCACAGACGTGTGGTGTTACAGTAACCTTATTGTGATTGGTACAGTCAAATGAGAAACGTCACAGTTCAAAGGCACGCTGCCAATATCTATGAAGCAGAACTGCAGACGTGCACATAAGGCACTGGAACAAAGTGGGGCAAAATTCTTTTCGCGAAAAATTCATGTCTCTACATATCAGTTTACGCCCATCCGCATTGCTGTGCTTGTCTTGATTTTAGCAATTTTGTGTAGTCTATTTTATATGGTCAGTTATAATAACTATTCCTTTAGGCTAATTGTGTTTTTAATCATCGAAATAAATTTGGTTTTGTGTCTGAAAGAAGACAAAATTCTTTTCGCCACTGATATATGTACACAAAATATGTAGGGTCTATTTTATTACCGTTTTACCAAAGTATTCTACATTTATTTATTTTCGTTTGGTTCCAGTCAATGATATTGAGAAGCAGTTAGTCCAGTACATTATCGAGATGGAAGGAAAATTCTTTGGCTTAACTTCTAATGATATCAAAGTTATGGCCTACCAACTGGCAACAAGAAATGGTATTAAACATCCTTTTGGCGAAGGTGCGGCTGGAAGAGGTTGGCTGGATCATTTCCTCGCTCGGCACAGCGACGAGATTTCACTGAGGAAACCTACAGGAACATCAGCTGCTAGAGCACTAGGGTTTACAGAAGAAAAAGTAAATATTTTCTTCGATAATCTTGATACAGAATATGATAAACATCACTACACACCAGATCGCATTTACAATGTGGACGAGACTGGACTTTCTGTAGTGCAATCTAAAGTCCCGCGTGTTGTTGGACTGAAAGGAAGAAAACAAGTCGCTTCATTGACATCAGCAGAACGAGGTGCGCTGATAACATTGGTGTGCTACATGAATGCAGGAGGAACATTTGTGCCACCCATAATCATTTTCCCGAGGAAAAATGAAAACAAACTACTTATGAAAGGGGCACCCTACGGATCAATTGCTGCATATCATCCATATGGATGGATCCAAGCACCACTATTTACAAAGTGGTTCGAACACTTTCTGAAGTTCGCTAAACCTTCAGCAGAATCTCCTGTTCTGCTGATATTAGATGGTCACTAGAGCCATACCAAGAATGTAGAAGTCATCGACTTGGCACGACACAATTTTGTGACCATCGTATCTCTGCCACCACATTCCACCCATAAACTTCAGCCTCTGGATCAGACATTTATGGGACCACTTAAAGCACACTACAGTGAATAAGTTAGGCTACTATTGCGTGAAGAGCAGAGAGCACTAAGTTCTTTTGATATTGCCGGATTGCTGGGTAAGGCGTACTTGAAAGTACAACGCGCCGACATAGCAGCAAATGGATTCAGGGTGACAGGCATATTTCCACTAAACAGAGGAATTTTTTCGGCAGAAGATTTTCTTCTTGTAGCTCAGACAGCAACACAGCATGCCTATGATAATGAGCCTACTTCAGTCCCATCGATTTCTCCAGCTGACAGAACACTGCAGAATCCAACCCTCATCAACTCTGGACCAAGCACATCAGGGATAGCGACTCGACAGGCATCTGAAGCTACTTCAGTCCCATCCATTTCTCCTTCAGACACAACACTGCAGAGTCCAACTCTCATCAACTTTGGACCAAGCATATCAAGGCATGCATCAGAAGTTACTTCAATGTCACCACATAGACCTACATTGGTGAGACCTTGTGAGAGCGATACATATGTATGTGACTATTGCAAAGCTAACTAACTTACTAGTGTAACTCATGACTTTCGCATTATATAAGATAATGTTTGTTCTGAATGTATTTTGTAGCACTTTTAGAGGTCAATTATGGATGCATTTGAACTGTCTCATATAACTACCCGATTTTTATAATGTCAAATTTTGCTTTTTCTTACAAAAGTGAAAATTTTATGTAAAGTAGAAGATATATGACGTCAACATTTATGCAATATATTTCTCATTAAATTCACCAAAGAATGATGGCTCATTTAGTTTCATGTGTGCAATGGGGGCATTATTAACTCCAATTATAAAAACGGTATCTCATATTCCTACCTCTTCCTCTATGTTATGTTCAACTTTGAAATTAATTTAAATGGTTTTTATTTTAGATACGATGAACAATTCAAACAAATTTGCCAGTACCTTAGCTTGAAGTTAAGATTGATATCTTCAATGATTTATTTAATAAACAGCATTAAACAACGCCCAATTTCTTTCTGTTACTCTATCGCTCGTAATTTCTTATCAAACAAATTTTTTCTCTCTCTCCTACACACACGCATACTGTAATTATGATACTATTTATTGCAACACGCTTACATTAGCCAACCACGTCCAGGTCTTCATTAAAGCTATGGTACTTCAGACTTGTATATCTTGCACTTAGAGTCACCAGTACATGAACACCATGCTGGTGATTCTGCCCTTGTGATAAAAATAGGCAAGAGAATAATATGTGGAAAATTGCTACGATAGAGAGATTTTTTTCGTTGTTCCTTGACATTTAAAATAGTAATTTCAAGGAATGTGGTGACATTTTTTAATTGTATTCACAAAATGATGTAAAACCAAAAACAAACAAATTTTTGGGATATATTATACTCATGGGTTTTACTGACAATTCGCTGTTGTTGCACACTGAAGATTGAACCATATGACATTCATCCAATATTTCGTACACCTCACTGACTGAGTTGGAGCAATGGTTATACGTAGGTGAATGTACTCGTGAGGTCCTGGGTTTGAATCCAGGTCCGGGTTATGATTGTTTCCTTTATTAGTTGTGTAGAGTTGGTTGTTGACATTGGACTCCTACCTGTCACAGTATTCTAAATATTTCTGTTCTTAAGATTTTTTACCATTTCAAAGTATGAAAAGATATTTCTATTCGTTTCACTAATGAGCTATTACAATACATTTCCAATTAAATTATCTATTAAAAACATATTTCAACCTTTATTTTGAATGCCACGTAACACACTCAATCTTACACAGTTTTTACAAGTTCATGGTCCATACATCTGTTACGAAGTTATGAACCAAAAGTGCTGTCATCACTAAACTTGCGGGACACCATGGTTATCCGTATTTAATACCTTAAGATGTAAATCGAAGAAAAAAATCATAGTAAAATGCAACTTCGAACTCAAATGCTAACTATCGTATATTGCAAACGTTTACTGAATACCAATAACGTTAGATCAACTGGCAATTGTATTCACTTAAAGACACTTATAATACTTTCGCGTGTTAAATAAGAATTTCTCAATAGATTTCTTAACTTCAGCTCGGAGCATTACCGGAGCAGCTGCGGGCAACGCTTAGTTTCCTTCTGCCCAGTCGCGTCGCTTTGTTGCGATGTGTGGGGCGGCGAGGGGCCAGACCTATCACTTCCCACCTAGGCGATCTGGGCTCGATACCCGGCGCGGCGGGGTCGGTTCCTGGATTCTCGCCTGGATAAATCGCGCAGGACGACGCCACTGGTTTTCTCGGAGATCTTCAATTTTCCCCATCTTTTCATTCTGGCGCTGCTCCATACTCACCTCAAGTCACACCTAATAAGCGCTAAATACTTCGATATTAAGCGCTGACCAAATCAGTCATTACTTTTGTTGCGGCGTGTTCTAGGTCAAATAACGCATTTAGTATGCGCCTAAATAGGTTCAGAAATAAAACTTGATATTTTTAAACTACAGTCAAATACTGTGATTGTACTTCAATGGTGTGTATTTAAATAACAAAAATCGTCTTTAGCAGCTCGTGTAATTTTCCACTGACTACGGCTTATAGATTGATTCTCTGTCTGTATATATGTGTGTGTGTGTGTGTGTGAATGACGTCAGTAAGGAGAAGGCATGTGGTGCGACATAAGCCAGGGACAAGAAATAACAGCAAAGGGGCGACCCGAGAAAGACCTTACAGCCCCACGTCTTGTCACCCGGAAAAAACTGGTACAGAAGTATTGAAGCACGTGGCAACCTGACAACAATGAAATATACAGGTTTCGGAAATTAAATAGTGCAAACCGTAAACAGCCATCCATGTCAGAAAAAAAATTTAGCCAACATATTCCGCAAAGTAATTATTTAATATTGATAAATCCAAATTTTAATGCGTATGTTTTATTCTAGCTAGGAAAAATATGCCAGAGGAATAAGTCACTCTGGGGAAATATGTGTTCGCAAAGTTGGCAAAATGCGTTATCTAATTGGCCTTTCGTGAGTTGTTTTTGTCCGAATTAAAAAATAAATCAGTTGATTTCAGTAAACGTTCTCAATGTACTTGTTTGTACCACGCCGTCTAATTGAAGACTGAAGCGGCAGTGGAACACACTACATCCGAGGTAGTCAGCCAGTTTACGACACACAGCTACAGTTACAGCGTTTGTGATCCTTAAAAAAGTGTAATTTTCAGAACAACGCGTGGTGTCTCGTGAAAACTTTAAAATATGACACCCTGAGATTTATTGCTGAAGGGGTTCTGAAAATTGTCGGAAGTGGACGAGAGAAGAGAGAATCCACGAAGACTCTTGGTTTCAAACATAAAATATACGACTGTGCGGCTGGTTCAACGTTCATTCCCAGTGGTTTTCTTTGTGTTCTTGAAGGGCTTTTAAATAAAAATTTGAACTCGCTATTTATGCCTCGTAGTGATGCAAAGGTACTTTCACGACCAGATTACCAGATTGTACAGTTTTCCAAGCCGCTTGTTCTAAACCAGCGGTCAAAAACATTTGCTGAGCATTAGGAGAAAAAACTCTAACGGGTCTCCATTAAAATAAAAATCCAGAACGTTGTTAATATTAATAATACAAAGTTACAATGTTCAATGACTTCAGGTGGTAACCCACGTCTGAACTAAAGTGTTATGCAGACATGCCATCCACTGCGTCGAATGCCTTTGAATTTAAACATTTGGTTCTACTCCATCACGTGACATCTTAGAAGGCCGAAAGAGTTAAATAGTACGGAAACGCGTTGTCTTTCAGACAACTTATTTCTGGCCACGACTACACTTAGCTCATAGTTATAGCTCGGGTATGGTACAGTACGCCACTTACCGCAAGCCAAGACTTCTATGATGGCTTAGGTGCTTGCTCTTCAAGGACAGTTTAAATGTAACTACCCTTGCCCGCTTCCCAGTCAACCCGTGACGGCACTGGAAGTTAGGAGGAGCTAGCTCCTCCTGTCGCCCGTGAATGTAGGTAGTAGATGGAAGTTGTATGTCGTGTGGTTCATTGCTTCAACCACGAGCAGCTCAGTGCTGTCTCGTTACAGTATATTGTTATTTTTTTCTTATTCTATGTTTCAAATTTTGAATTTATGGTAATTTTTCATCCTTGCTGAGGAATGTTGGCATGTTTGTTATACTGGTAACATTTTGTTCAAATACTCAGAATATTGGGTGGTATTTGAATTTACACGGGTGAATGTTAGAAGAAACTGCAGTTACTGTTGCGTAATTGATTGGTATGTTTTGTAGTAGTTAAATTTCGCGGTTTAGTAAATAACTTTTACCTCTAGGTTTCAGCAGCCAAAACTGAACGCTTATCACTAATCTCAATATCTCGACACGCTTCTTGAAAACATTTCGATCATATTGGTTTTACTTTCAGATGACAATAAATATATGCCAAATGTATGCTGGACATCTCTCTTTTGGATTAGAACTAAATGTATAATTTGATATAAAGTTGTAAATCAGAACATAAATAATGCTTTAGGCCGCAAGTACTCTTGTTCTGCCTATCTGTAACCAACTAAGACAACGCACAAATGGCCATGTTGTGAGCACTGTTTTAGCGGACGAATGTTCGAAATACATAATGTGTAAACAGTCTTTTTTTGACTCTAATTAACACGAAATTAAAAAAAAATACACTAGGCAACTCTTTGTTTCACCATCGTACGCATTCTATAAGTGCCCGTAGTAAAATTGTCTCAAAGGGTCCATTGGTTGCACAATGCTGAGTTCCTTAGGGTGATGCATTTTTTTATTTATTTTTTATATATCGGTCGAAAGAACTTTCGAAAGTGTCTGTGCAAGCAGGACAACTGATTTACAACGTACTTAAAGAGTTTAAAATACACCGAAAACCTGACAGGCCAAATCCAATAAAAAAAATACGACTCATCGTAGTCGCAGGGATCAGGAATTTCAGAGAAGCTTTCAAGTTCTCAGCACACAAACTCTATCAAGAACGTTCACGCAAGAAGTTTTAAAGGATGTTCATTTGTCTCCGTCATTTCCTAAAGAAAAGCAGGTTTCGCTGTTCATTATCTAGCTTTTTTTTTTTACGTCTTGCAAGAAATTTTTCAATTTTTTTAAGCGACCTTTTTCATAGACGACTAGTGAAGCAAGTTCTAATTTACTAATTAATATCAAGAGATTTAGATGGTTGATAAATCATAAGATAATAAAATACAAAAGCGTCTAAACGTGCATGTTAACTCGGGGGAAGATGCAATAATTAAGGAATTTTAAAGCCATAATGTCTGAAGAAATGTGCAAACAAATATTAATATAGGTTAAGACCTATTGTTTTGGACATTGTGTGATACAGTAATGAGCTTCAAGTTACTTCAAAAATAATAATTAACGAAACGCAAAAAAATAACGTGATGATTGACGTCTTCCCCATGGAATCGTGTGTGTATGTGTGTGTATATTATATAGATACTCATACACACACATATACATATGTATACAGGATGTTTCCTAAATAGTTGCAACAAGAGGATCGTTTTTGCTAGACAGGTAACATTAATCAATAAACCATCTTCAGATGTTCGAAAATCCTGCCTGTGAAAAGTTGTACGCAACTAGAGAGTAGCTGCACCTGCTATTTCCATAAGTGTGGAAGGTATCAACCAGCATTTTCTATTGGTTTGCGGATCCCAGTAGCATTAAGCAATGCTGAAAATTGTGTATTTTTTGTCAATTAGTTGCCGATATTTAAGGGAAATACTGTTTTAAAATTCAATCTTCTGAGGCCCATAGGCCAATTACTCCCTTAATATTGCATTTAAGGTGAAAAGAGCAAGACATGTTTTCGTCATAGTTTTTCTTGAGGAACACGAACGCTTAGTTTGTTTCCTTATTTAAGAAATATCCTATGTATTCATACATATATGTATGTATTTTAAGTATGTATGTATTTTAAGTATGTATGTATTTTAAGTACGTATGTATATGTATGTATATGTGCGTTTTAAGTATGTATGTATGCATGTATGTAAATATGTATTTAAGTAAGTATATATGTGTGTATATGTATGAATATATACATTTTAAGTATGTATGTATGCATGTTTGTAAATATGCATTTAAGTATGTATATATGTATGCATATGTATGTATGAATATATACATTTTAAGGATGTATGCATGTATATAAATATGCATTTAAGTATGTATTTATGTATGCATACATATGTATGAATATATACATTTTAAGTATGTATGCATTTGTATGTATGTATACAGGCTCCATGCATTTTATGTATGTGTGTATGTACATATGTATGTGTGCATGTGTGTGTGAGCGCGTGAATGTGTGCGTGCATATGTGTATACACATAAGCATACACTGTATTCAGCCTATTATTTAAAAATTAAATATTGTTTAAAATGTCGTATTTTGAAAGTAAAATTTTTTGCACGTAACATGTTATAAATGGCGTATACATATCATATTGATACACGTTGGGACTAGGTACCTGTGGGGATGAAAGTATTTGATAAAAATAAATAAAGCTAACCTAATTTATTTATTATTATCTATACAAAAAAAACTACGTCAATAATGATTAATCACTATTTTTAGTTATTTTATTTATCATTTATCATTCTATTTGATCCCATACTGGGCGTACCCATGGATATAAAAGTAGTCATTATTATAACTTAAAATGAACAAGAATACAGTATATGTTACATACACACATCAAGTAAATTATATCACATTTATGAATATTTTTTAACAATAGAAAAGACAATACAGTATTGTATACAATAACTAATAAAATTATTTCCATTGCATTCGCATAAACTTTTCAATAGCATAAAAACTATTTTCCATCAAGTAATTTTTAAAATTACAAAACAAAAGTATTGGATTATTTTTACAAATACACTTCAATGCAATAGGTAATTTATTAAAATATTTGACACCAGCATAATGTACTCCAATGTGCACTACCTTAAGTTTACTAGTATGGAAATATTAATCATCTTTATTTCTTGTATTATACGTATCGTTACAAGTTCGGAGCACAAAAACTTTTCATGTGGGCAATTCCGATGAGTTCTTTTGGGATAGAGGTCTTATAATTTAAATTAAAGAGTTAAATTAAGTACTGGATTTAATAGCTCACAAAGCTCTGAAATGCACAAAACAGGTATCAACTATAACTCTCACAACACAATTAATTATGCACACAATTAGTACTGTTCCACAGAACGTTAGTTAACTTTGATAATTAAAACACAAGAATATTTACCATTAATCAATTAAAGGCTACAAATTACAATCAAATTCGGTCATATATCCAATCAATAGTCTCTCAAACAGTTAAAATGTACAACCTTAACAGTTCTAAGGAAGGATGGATCACCATGTACAGTGCAGCACCCAGAGTGCACCACTGTCTTCACTCTTAGAGGTCTTCGGTTCGACTCCCGTCACGCACCTCCTTCTTCACCTGTCGACCCGCAGCAGAAGCCCTCTTGTCTCGCCCAGTACTGCTCCGAAGGTATGTGCCTGTAGCCTCGCAGTAGAATTCGACGTCACTAAGACGTCTTCCTGACATCACCAAGATGTCCTCACCAGCCTCTCTACACAAGCTTAGCACCTCCTCCGAGCAGGACCAATAGCGAACTCTCGAAGCATTCCTCTTGAATCATCAGGTAGACACAACACCGTCAGTGTTGTTCTCCACAGCTCGCCACCTCTGCAGCACTCCAACACAACACCACAAGTGTTGTTCGTCCTTCCTGCAGCCCGCTGGCGTCACACAGCCTCGACACCAACCACCACTGCCATGTTGTCATCCGAGACGCCACACCTCTTCAGCTCAGTCGCGCCGACACAACACCTGAATGTTATGTGTCCCTTATGTAGGATGCTGATGTCACTCAGACTCGACACCGACCACCGCCGCCGTCGTGTTGCCATCCTCGAGTTGCTACACCTCGTCAGCTCCGTCGAAGTTACATCAGCCTCGGCGCCGTCAGGATACCACCCCCAAGATGCTGGGTTCTCTTCACCTCTGCGCCGCCGTCAGTGTCTCCTCTCGGCCCGTCACTTCTCACGACGTCCATCGTCGCCCAAGTGGCAACGCCGCCCCTAAGAGCGCTTCCTCACACCACTCTCGGTCTCACTTCATCTTCACGACTCACTACAAGATTATCACAAGACTCCACAAGACTGACTCATGTTGCGCAGTACCGAGGTCTTTATACTGCCCTCACAGTGACGTCATTGGCTTATGAAATATGATGACTTGAGGTCTAAAAATAGACACCACCTCACCCGTGACTGCTGACAGCCACGTACTCGCACCGGCGTCATCGGAAAATCACAATGACGTCTCTCGGGAGTTGCGACATAGATGCGAAAACCCATGACATCACTGGTTGACTCACAGGGCCGACCACCCAGCATGACGCAACATGCTCGCTGCCCGGCCAACACGCAGCAATATGTATCATATTATTTGTATCAAATTCCTGACGATTGTTGACAATATATTTCATTAAAGCAAATAAATATTGGCTACTTAATGTTAAATTACCAAATTTTTTAAAAAGGGGACGAGCAGAATCAGTTTTTGTAACATTCATTATATTTATAATCGCTTTTTTTAGGCCTGAAAATTTCATACTTTTTTAAAGAATAAGCCCATTTTAATGTTCCATAAGACATAAGAGAGTGAAAATAAGCAAAATATATTTTATTTAATACAGTTATATTAAATATATAAGACATAAGATACAGAACAAAACATATTGAACTCAAATTAGTAATTATATTATTAATATGTATTTTCCCCTAAGGTAACAATCAATATGTAAGCCCAAAAAATTTGTATTTTGAATTTCATTTATCTTATACATATATTTCTATCATAATTTCGTAAATTATAGTCTGCCTGATTTTTTGTAAGATATTCTAACAAAATAGTTTTATCTGAATTAAGCGATAAATTATTATTATAAGCCAATTTATTAATTTTTATATAAATTAGCTTTAAGATCGTAAGTGTCATCTCCATTACATATAACTGTTGTATCGTCGGTGAATAATAATATATAAGATTTATTATTGTTTTTTTCTGTATTTAAATTGATGTCAAACAAAACTAATAACTACTATTAACATACTGGTTATAAAATCTAAATAATAAATCTATATAAGTTCTCTGTACATGGAAAGTCTTTCTAATCACACACAATGGTGGACGTAATGCACGAACACCGATGAACCTCTTGCGGCCCAGTAACACCTTCGTTACACTACTTGCCGCATTCCACCTCGCCAGACACCCTCGAGCATTTGTCGCAACCCAATACTCTTCGCTACTCATCACTGTCACTTTAACTCACACCAGGCACCTGCCAGCCAAAAACACTCTTGCCTCTGCCGCAACTCTCTTTTAAATCCTTACCCTAAAGTCTCGTTCTATCTCGGCAAGTCTTTTATCTCAAACATCATGCAAGGGTATCCCATCAGGGTCAAGCACCACACCACAAAACAGAGTAAGAACAAGAATACTCTAGAAGACCATGATATCTTCTTCTGTTACCTGATATTGGTGTGCAGGCGGCAGCCACCTTACATAAACGGTACAAGGTACCCCGAACTTCTTTGCTCTTGCCGCTGCTATATCAGCTTACGCTGCTCTCCGATTATCGCGTCGTCATGGGAGTCTCTTAACTCTGCCGCCACTGAATCCCCTTTCACCACTCTGCCTGATAGTCGCGGCTAGCAACACTGTCCCCTCCTTAAGTCTGTTCGCCCCTAGCAGACACAACAGACTCTGGTCCATCATAGAGGGTTAGTCTGTTAATATGCACAACTTTGGGTTTTCTTGTCCGAGAGCCTTTGCGAACAACCTGAAAGACTTCGTCATTTATCTTCTTAACAATCTGGTAAGGACCTTCCCAGCATTTCTGTACTTTCGAACAGTATCGTTTTTGTCGCTGTGGGTTATACAGCCACACCTGCTGCCCTTCTTGAAATGTCTCTTCTGGTCCCCTCCGATCATACCTCGTTTTCATCTGGTCGCTTTTGACCCTTAAATATTGCCAAACGAAGTCATGAACTATGCCCAATTTGCGACACAGTTCAACAGCATAACCGTCGCTGAAGCACGCTGCTCTTCTTCTGCTGGCGTCTCAACCAGTAGATCACTTGAAAGGCGAAGCTCTCTCCTTAACAGCATCTTCCCTTGTGGCTTAATGGACAGCTGATCGATATACAAGGAATAACAAGGGCACCTTGGAGTCCCAGTCCTTTTGATTGTCTGCTTCAAAAATTGACAGATACTGTTCTAAGATACGGTTTAGCCACTGAACCATCCCATCCGACTGAGGATGCAAAGGAGTAGACAGTGTCTTCTTCATTCTCACAATTGTGGTCAACTCCTGGAATAAGTTGGCTTCAAAGTTGAGGCCCTGGTCGGTGTGAAGTTCGAGTGGTACTCTAAACCTTGGAAATACATGCTCTATTAAAGCATCGGCCACAATGCTTGCCTCTTGGTTAGGTATTGGTATGACTTTAGGCCACTTGGTGAAGTAGTCTTGCGCCACCAATAGGTACCGATTCTTCCTCTCAGTCACTGGCAATGGACCCGAATTATCTACCGCCATCCTCTCGAATGGGGCTCCGACAGTGTACTTCTGAAGATTACCATGTTCTCTAGCTCTTGGGCCCTTTATTGCTGTACAAGCATCACATTTTCTGCACTTCCTCTTAACACCATCCCTGCACTGTAGCCAATAGTATCTAAGTCTAACTTTCTTAAGAGTCTTATTAATTCCAAAATGTCCTCCAGCTGCTACACTATGAAGTTGCTTCAGCACCTCCGGAACTCTAAGTTCTGGGAGTACCAGCTGTAGGCGTGTTCTTTCGCTACCTGCACTTTCCCAGTTCCAGTACAGGACACCATTTCTCAGAGATAGAGAAGCTCATTGTGCCCAGTATGCCTTAGTTGTAGTACTTTGATCAGATAACTCAGCCCACTCTGGGCACTGCTTTTTTCCTTCCTTTCTAGTATTGACCCAAGTTCAGGATTCTTTCTCTGATCTTCGCCAATCTTTTCATCACTCCATGGAGAAGGTCCATTGTAGTTGTGAACTCTTGGATTCTTGTTCTCCGAGCAGTTGGTGTCATCGCAGTCTTCCCTTCTTTGCGATCACAATGAAAGCACATTGGCTCGCATGTTTTCCTTAACATTGTATCATCATTGTTGTGTAAGCGACTATGTCTGTGCTGTATTCCAAAATTATGCTCTTGGAGGTGCTGTATCCACCTAGCTATATGTCCTTCTGGATTTTTGAACCAATGCAACAATGCACGATCTGTTCGTAGAATAAAATACCTTCCATATAAGTAATGGTGAAAATGTGAAATAGACTTGAACATTTCCAGAAGCTCCCTGCGTGTTACATAGTAATTTCTTTCGGGCTAATGTTACACTGCTGGAATTCTCTAATGGCCTCTTTTTCCCATCCTGGATCTGTGACAACACAGCACCAATTCCCACATCACTCGCATCTGCTCCTAAAAGGAACTCACTATCACTGCTAGTATAACCTAGGACAGGAGGTGAAACCAAAATTTCTTTTGATTTTTTGAATGAGGACTTATATTCGGTGGCCCAGAAAAATGTTATTTTTGTCTCAGTCAACTAGTGTAATGGCTTTGCTGTTGTGGCAAGCCCACATACAAAACACCGATAGTAAGCACACAGCCCAAGGGAACTTCTTTCTTGTGTCCGATCAGTTGGCCATTACCAACCTCTAATTGATTTTGTCTTCTCTTGATCTGTTTCTATCCCTTCAGCCAACACTACATGTCCCAGAAATTTCACTTTTCTTTGGAATACGTTACACTTTATGGGAACTAGCTTCAAATTTGTTGCTGTTATACTACTTGGTCACATCATTCAGCCGCCATTAATCTACACAAAATCTTGTTGAGCCATCTTTCTTCTTAACCAACACAACTGCAGATGACCAGGGGCTGTTCGATGGTTCTATCACATCCAGATCCTTTATTTCCTTCAAAATGTCATCAACTACCTCATGTGAAGCAAGAGGCTGACATCTAGGATGTTGCTTGTTAGGTCTGGCGTCTCCTGTATTAATATCGTGAGATGCCACAGATGTCCTACCAAGATCATGTGAACCACGTGACAAAGCATTTTGATCCTTCATTAAGAGTTTTGCAAGAGCCTTCTCTTGTCTCCAGTCCAGTTTTTACTTTGTCCTCTAAAAGAGTTCTGTAAGTGCTTCTGGCAGAGAATGCTTCACAAGGTCCCACCTTAAGACCTTAGACCCAGTTGTGTTTATCTGGGAAACCTGCTTACTCAAACCAATCGTGGCCCCCTCCTAAAGACGAAATGCCTTGTCAGTCAAGTTCATCATTTTAACAAGGAGATCACGTGATCTTGATGAAATGTCCTTTCTATAGGTACTCCATCAGGGAAGTAATTCCCTCTTCCCATTGGCTCGATTAACCCTAAGCGCCTTACACATTTTCCTACACAGCAGCCTGGTATCATGATTTCGCTAGAAGCTAGCAACACTGTGGTCTGACAACAAACTACTGGGAATCTGACTTGTGACGATAATTCTGTTCGTGGTATCAGTACCAACTCTGTTTCACCTACCTTCAGTACCCCCAGTCAAGCGTCAATGCAGCATCCTAGGTTACACAGAACATCTAGTCCCAGTAAACATGCATATGCAATGTCCGCTATATAGACCTCATGTCCTAACTCGAGTTTGCCTAATTTTAGTTGCACACTCTTCTTCCCTTTCACTTTCTCATCAGTTACAGTGGTGAACATGCACAATCCAATACTTAGATCTTGTGATTGCTGGGGGAAAGGTCCAATTATGTCTGGCCAGACGACAGTAATGGTCACCCCTGCATCTGCGACCATCCGATATAGTACATCATCCAGGCTGCCTTCTACCAGCAATGCATCAAGTTCTTGTTTCACCGAACATACTTGAAGGATTTGTGACACCTTACCTCTAGCAATTATCGGCCTTCACCCCTCAGGACCGTTGTTTACATGCCAATCGGTTCGTAACATTTCCATAGAAATAAAAAAAAAATTAGAAATGTATATAAGTTAGTCGAATGTAGCCTATCACATAACATCCCCATCTTGTATTTAGTTTACATTCACATCTGCTGCCTCCAGTCAATTCGAAGGCCCTAGTGATTGAGGTTTGGTTACAGGAATGGATTTGATTAATTCAGATATTGTTAAGAAATTGTATTTAAACCAGGAATGCCTTTGTAATATAAGTAACTATGTGGAAATTATGTTCAACCAACCTGAAACATAATAAATTTGGCAAGAAGTTTGCAAAACTTTTAATTTAAAGGATATTCGAGTTCATACCTGGATGATCTGTTTTATTTTAATGTTTGCAAGACCAGTATACACTAATATTACATAAATTAATTTAATTTTTGTGTCATTTATATTACGCAGCTATGGCTGTCTGGCATTCAAAAATAAAGTTCTATAATAAATGTAATAATAATAATAATAATAAAATCTGTTTTAAAAAGATAATTTTCGCAAATGGAAAACAATCATAAAAAATACGACCGTATACTTTCATTACTCTCGGTAATTTTTTGTGTGTTTCAACACAGGCAAATTTCCACTTAAAAATGTAAAAGCCTAAAGGTTAAATGGCATAATTCAATATAAATGTGTGTGTGTCGGTGTGTGTATGAGATGGTGTGTGTTTTGTGTTGGTGCGTTGGTGTGTGTGTTAATGTGTAGGTGTGCATGTTTGTGTGTGTTCTATGTGTGGTGGCGTGTGTGTTTTTGGGTTGGTGTGTGTTTGTGTGAATAATAAACAGTGCTTATGGGGTACACTTATTTATTTGTGACGTTCTGTTAGCTGAAGTATATTTTCGTATACTGTGTCTTTCGGCAAAAATTACGACATATTTCCTCCTTGTAGAAACATTTTAATCACTGTGCTATAATGTAGTACTTTTCCAACTCTTATTTTATTTTCATATAATTTTATGTTACTCTTTACATCTTATCTTCTATGAAATTATTTTTCATAATGTTTTGATACTGTCAACTGTCTCCTGTTTAGTAATTGTCTTCAGTGGTTCATTACTGTGTTTAATTTAGACTAACTAATATTTTGTCAGTAAAACATTTCACTCAAAATTATTCAAGCAACTGGTATGCTGTACTATTTTTCCGTGTCATTCTACAAGGAAAATAAGCACATCTCTAATATTCCCCTAAAGGAAATACATTTGAACGTTTGTGAACGGTTTTCTCGTTCAATGACAACATATTTGAAAGGTGTTTGTATTTACTTAACAAACATTACAACATGTATACTCATATGACAGCTTCTTTGTAAACTAATAACTGCTACAAGTTTACTGTTCAAAAGTAAACTAAGAAATATTTTCTTGTTATATAAGGTTGTACTTTACTTGAGTTTGTGATATGAAAAGCGATTTTTCTCTGAGTCGTTGCCCAGGGCGTACAGTATTTAGGTGTAGAATCGAAAAAGTTAAAAGTTTAAAAGAATAACAGTGATTGTTGCGAAAAATGGCGTGCTTTTTCATTTCACCCTTCTCTTTATTCGCTGCAATGAAAGTTCCTAAATAAAAACGAGATTTAGGAATGAAATGTTTACCTCGGTCTCACGGGATGCTTGAGTAAAACATTAATCGCTTAGAAGAAAAATTACGCATTCCTTGTTTGCTTTGACTTAATCTCGAGATTCTATGTTCAGTTTCTCAAAGAGCTGTGAATGTAAGATTCGTAATACCTACCCCATAAAGCAGAAAAGTTCGCTGGAATTTCATTTCTAAGATTTATTAAAGAAATCGTCTTTATTCCTTCTTATTCCATCCAAGTGTGGTGTTTCCTGTTTCTGGCGAGAAGTAGCGCGAAGCTATCAAGAAAGAACAGAACGTAATTTACTGCAATACCACGTACTTAGCAGTAAATTATTTGTGTTATTGTTTCCTCTGAAATAATACTTTGTAAGGTCATGCTTCTGTAAGTGGAGTGAATTTCGATGTAGAAAGCTGAGATCTAGTAACTATGATTATGGACGCTGACAAAAGGCTGAGGATAAACGCAAATCTGTTGTTTTCGATTTCGTCACAATAACCATGTTATTCGACATCACTTTTGTCAGCTCAACATTTCGAAGATTAGTTTTCCACCACTAGCAATATTTAGCGGTTTTGATTTCGTATCATCACCATTATGTTAGAATATTTTTCACTAGTCATACATTTGTGTCTGCCATATTGTATTTTATAATAGGAATTTTCTTTTACTCTATTTTTTCTTTCGTCGCTGGTGGAACACATTTTTAATTTTTGTACAGTCAATTGGGATAACTCTGTACCGGTCAGGACAATTTTGTACCACCAACAAGTTTAATTTGAATTGACATATTTCAGAATTTAAGGATACGCTTATGTTCTATATGAATAAATTTAACTTGAAATTTTGCACGGTGGTTGAATGCCACAAAACTATTATATAAATGAAAATTCCTGGTAAAACGTTACCCCAAATGACTGTAATTGATTTGTTTACGTTTTACCAAGTAACAATCCCAGTCAATGTGAATGACTCAGTTCAAAGTCTATGTTCTCCTCGTTGCTAGGCATATATTCATAGTGTTATCTACAACATGTTGGCTTGCTGGTTGCCAGGCAGATGTTCCTAGTGTTGAATATTCCATGTTAGCTTGCTGGTTGCTAGGCATATGTTCCTAGTGTTGTCTATACCATGTTGACTGGCTGGCTGCTAGGAAGATGTTCCTAGTGTTGTCTATACCATATTGGCTTGCTGATGGTTAGGCAGACATTCCTAGTTTGTCTATACCAGGTCGGCATGCTGGTT
>PNEQ01079428.1:0-17185 GCA_003012365.1 Medauroidea extradentata
TATTTTTTCAATAAAGTTGTGTTTCAGGGCATACGTCTGACTGACGTGCAGCAGTCAGATAATTGCAGAGACTGCTACGTGGTAGCAGATAAGATAGCAACAACTCCCGTTGATAATAACCACGTCTGAGTAATGGCACCAGATAAGATAAACTAATGACTCGATCAACCGTGAAATTCGGTTATCCGACTGTCTCGTCACCTGCATTATCGCGGATAATAGAGGTTCTACTGTAGTTCAGACGGAGAAACTCCTACCCCTGGAATGTGAGTGTTGCGATATTCTCTCAAAGCCTCCTAATAATTTGCATCAGTTTCCCAACACTTTCATAAGAGCTATTTAGCAATGTGCACACCTTATTTTTCCAAGCCATTACTCTGTGTAAACTTTGGACTACTGAACTGTAGTTAAAATCTCTCATGTGCATATTTTTTAAACTCCCTGGAATGATTGGAACTTTGTCTGGAACTAATATTTGTGGGTCACCATTTACTGCAAACACTGTTTTATTTACTATATTTTCGAAATGTTTGCCTTCTAATTGAGTAATGTCAACCCATTTAGAGTAAGCATCAATAAATATTAAAAAGTACTTGCCTCCAAATACCAAGATGTGAGCTGATACAAGTTCAAATAAGAGAGTAGGAATGTCTCATGCATGATATTCATGTTTCTTATTCCTATGTGCATACTTCTCACACAATTTGCACTGCCTGACATACATTTCTACATCCCTTTCCCAACCAGGCCAATACATAACACTCCCTGCCCTAGCAAGACTCCTGTGCATGCCACAATGCCCTTCATGAATATGACTCAACATTTGAGGCTGTAATTTTGTAGGTATAAGAACTATATTATTACAAAATAACAGGTTCTCTTCGACCAAAATGTCATGTCTGATTTGCCAATAGCCTAGAACCATTGGATCCACCTCTTTTTTTATATTCTGGCCAACAAAGTGCATAATATTTCTTTAACAGCACCAGTTCTGGGTCTGTTGAAGTTTCTTTATCAAACTGTACTCTTTTACCTGGAATAATTGCTAGATATTTAAAGACACTTAGCACCATTTGGTCCATTTCTTTGTCATAAGTAACCTGATTCAAAAGGTAAGAACCAGATAGCAGATCCGCAACATACATGTATTTCCCTGGTAGGTTGTATGGCAAAAGTTTTAACCAAGGTCTTTAAGACAAGTGGGCACTACCTTCCCTAAAGATATTTTCACTAAGGGGTTTATGATCTGTAAGTAGCTGAATATTATACCCGAATATCAATTCATTGAATTTATTTACCCCATAAACAATAGCTAATAGCTCCTTTCAACTTGAGCCCAATTACATTCATTTTCTGTTAGCTTCCTGGAAGCAAATGCAACAGGTAGCACCTCCTGTAGTAAGCATGCACCAAGGCCAGATTGTGATCCATTGCACTGCAAAATTATTTGGTAAAGAGGCATCAAAGCTCCTAAGATAAAGTGCCTGGGAAACTAAGCCTTTCAGTTGTTGCAATGCTAGGTCATGGTATGGTAACCGCTGCCTCATTTTGCCTGACGTCCTCAGATTCTGCAGAGTTTCTCTATTTTTGACTTGTTTGGTATGAAAGGTCTTACATAGTTGAACATACCTAAGATGCTCTGTAGTTCTTTCAAGATATTTGGTGGTTGAACTTCCCTCAAAACTCTGGTCCTGTCAGGGTCTATGCTCATTTCCCTTTTAGAAAAAACATGCCCCTACATATTTTACCTCCCCTTGTTTGTATTGCACTTTATTGGTGTTGAATCAACATCCAATTTTTCTGGCTGATTTTAGAAATAATCTTACTGCATATTATGTCCATCTTCAGTTTCCTCATAGCAAATTAAATCATTGACGTGAGTTGTACAGTTAGGGATATCGCCAAAGTTACGATCCATATTGACCTCAAATTCTTCAAGGGCTGGTGTCAGTCCATAAGGCATATGTGTATACATATACACCAACAGAATTTGAAGACCTGGCCAATTTCATTGAATCCTGTGATAGCTTTATTTGAGAGAACCCTTCTTTAAAATAAAACATTGAATAATACAGTTTTTTTACTCAATTTGTTGTTTAATATCCTGCATCTTCTTTATCATGTGACGTTTTATGTAAAACACTTTATTAAGCTCAGAAGGATCCAAGAATATCCTGACACTGCCGTTGAGCTTATCCATTGTAACTATGTTATTTATAAAACCATCTGGGATCAAGATCTGCTACCTTAATAAAAAACCATAAATTTTTTAGTATTTTCCTTTAAGTTCTCAATGTGCCGAGGGGCCGCGGTGGCCGAGAGGTCAGACCTCTCACCAACCAAACTAGGCGATCCAGGTTAGATTTCCGTTTCCTCTGCCCTTTCATTCCGGCGCTGCTCCGTACAACATAAAAATCTAGTTATGCTTCCATGTTTCCCTGTCATACAATGTAAATTTACGATTCCCACAGGTTTTTTTTTTTTTTCATTACCATATGGTTCTAACTGTACATTTGTTTTTTCATGTGTTAAACTGTTAGTTAACCCTTTGAAACACTTTATATGGATCCTGTGTCCAGTTTCATTGCCACTGTCTAGTCTTCAATTTTCAGGAATTCTTTCCATTGCACCCGCTATGGATTGGGTACATGGGAATTTAATTACCCAAATATTTTGAGGCTTATGTATCTTAAAACAGTCACTGTCATTATCTGGAAAATTTTGCAGTGTTCTGACCTGCCTCTCTCTGCAAATATCAGCAAAGTGATTCAGCTTGCCACATTTTGAACCCTTCTCCCCCATATTGGACATTCTCATCTTCTGTGTTTTGAATTGCAGTGTAAGCACTTGAAAAACTCATCCTTGCCTTGTCTGTGCGGATGTTTACTTGTGTACGCTGAGGTGTCACGTCGTTGCGTATTGAATCTCACCTGAACTTCTTCTACACACCATCCTTGCTGCTCTTTGTTGGATGATTATGATGCTGTGTTAATCTGCTTTGCTTGCATGGTGCTCAGTTCGACTGCTTGACAAGGCTGTGCAACCCTGCTTAGTGACATATTCTCTAATCATAACAGAACCTCTTGCAGAGCACGGTCTTTGCAGCATTGAATAATACAGTCCCGCACTATACTTTCTTCATATTTACTATACTCACAATGCCTTACTAACACATTCAAGAAGCTTAGAAACTGGTCAAATGTTTCATCATCTTCCCATTTCCGCTTCGAAAATTTAAATCTTTCGTTGGTAGTATTTTTCTTTTGCGTACAGTACCTACTAAATGCCGCAACCACGTCAGCACATATATTACTATCATTTTTCACAACTGAAACACATAATTTGGCCTGAAATCCACTTGGCCTAAAATTATATTGTGGCGAACAGTCACTTAACCTACCTAAATGTCATTTGGCCTTAATGTCACTTGGCCTTAACGTCACCTGGCCTAAATGTTACCTGGCCTAAATGTTACCTGACCTAAATGTTACCTGGCCTAAATGTCACCTGGCCTAAACGTCACCTGACCTAAATGTCACTTGGACTAAACGTCACTTGGACTAGGCATAAAAGTCACTAAGTTACTATAGCTATGGTAGGTATGGCGATGGAACATTATTAAAGCACATTTTCATACATAGTGCAAGTATCTAGCCTCTCTATCTTTATAAGAAAGGCATCAAAAGTCATGCTAGATCAGTGTCATTGTGATACAGAATGTTAATTATTCAAGTTAATTAATGGCGAAAATATTTAAAATTTTGTAAATACAATATTCATTATGATTTAAAACTGTGTGCAGAGTTTTGTTACAAAATTCTGTAAAAATATTTTTAGGACTCGCTTGTAAATGTAAATGAAACAAACACTCAAAATCCTTAAAGGGACACAGGGCTGCTCTACGGATGTAACAATGTCAGCATTTGTTGTTTCATTGATTTCATTAAATATTTTCCATGGGAACATTTCACCGATTTGGCCTGCACATTATTGTTTGCTCAGCATTGGCTTGCAATTTTCTTCCACGTAAATGCTGTGCACATGATGCTTATTTCACTTTTTCATTGTACTTCAATTTAAATTTTTTTTATTTATTTATTTATGTATTTATTTTATTTTACTACATTTATACACAGCAAGGTTCAACCCTTGGATGGTTTACAACTTGAAGTGTTTTAAACAATAATGTTGAGGAAAACTTAAAACCTAATTTATAGTAAATATAGCGATTAAATACAATAATGATGGTAAATACTTAAAGTTACAAAAACAAACTTGGTACATTTAATAATACATTTTACATTAAAAAAATTTTAAAAATTTGATAGTACATTTCACTATAACAATGTATCCGTACTAACAAATAAGTCTATTTCCGTAGATTAAGTAACTAAATGTCATAATGGGACATTGTGAATACAGTGAACCCTCGATAACTCGGACTAAAAGGGGGAAGAAGCTGTCCGAGTTACGATTTGTCCGTGTTATCGAGGGGTGTCCGGGGAGGTGGGGTAATCAGTCATTAATCACAAGAAAGGCGAAGAAATTAGTTAGCTATCATTTCTATAAGCAAAAGAGGCTTCAATAAATACTGTTTTGTACGTAACTATCGTATCAAGTTAAGGGAGGGCCGCCATGCAGTGGGAAAATTAACGCTAACGTGGAGGACTATGAAAGAATGTCTAACAATGCTGATACTTCTGGCTGATCCTTTTTTTAATCTCTGTGCTAGAAGCTGGCACCAAGGCAACCTTCTATCACGTAAAAGTTTTCGTCTGGCTGGCGACAGCCAATGTGCGTGCACGTGTGAGACAGATAAGATTGATTGTTGGATATAAGCTAGGGAGGTTGCGAGCGGAAGTAGTCAAGGTCAACCGGTACAGTCTCATCACAACAGCAATACAAACTCCGCACGTGACCACACGCATCTCACACAAGATGTTTACATTGAAAAATGCCTTATGTCTATAAGTCACAGCGTAGGGGCAGCAACCAACTGCTAGCCTGATAGTTACTCTAACCTCCTACAAAGTTCTAAAGGTACAAAAATAATTTTCCTCGTATACATGAATAAAAATGGTACTGTAATTGAACAATCCTTCTGGATCAATGTACAGACATATGTGAACACATTTTAACACTACGAATTTTAAAATTTAATTTTATGTATGTTTATTGCATCATAGAACGTGTAATTTACAGCTTTATTCTTACATAAATTGTCATATTGTAAAGCAATAAAATTTTAATCATGTTCTACAGAGTTACCGTATTTACTCGCGTAATCACCGCATATTTTTGACTAAATTTTAGGCCCAAAAACGTGGTGTGTGGCCATTATAAGGGGTTTTCAAAAAAATTACCTTCTACATTTTTTTGGTGTAGAATATAAGAAATGTACATTTTTTTCTATATTTACTCGTTCATAACGTGACCATTTCTTCTAAAATAAAGAGAAAGATTTTGTCTGTGTATCGTAAACATGGAAAAATTAAGACTACAAAATCGTGTTAATCCATTGTTTACAAAAAAAGGGTACAATATAATATCAACAAAATGGCAGCTCCTTTCATGTAACACACCATTTGTGTGTTCAAAATACCTAATAACTAATATTAAAGTGTACCAGAATCCCTTATGTCTAACTACTTAGACCAACACTACTTAGAGCAACACTACTTAGACCAGAACACACCTGTAGTCCCTACATACGAAACGACTCACTTTCACAACATGAATTTCAGAGCACACAACGCCTAGAAGTTAGCACAAAAAGAACAGCGTCGCGCAGATTCTTGTAACATCTACCATCAACAAACGCTACACTGAAGATGCTACAAGGTGAAAGGGAAAATTTTAAACATTGTAGATTTAAATCTCCAAAATAAAAAGGTACTTTTTCAAAAATATTTAACCTCAACCAAACATTTAATACTGTTATACAAACTGATACTGATACAAGATAGTTATAAATATTACAGTCCAACTAATTCCAATACTTGTTAAAAGGATACCCCTAATAATATATCAGTTCATTTAGGGTAAAAGATTATATGTAAAATACTGTCCATTACATTTCTTTACACATTGACATATTTACTGAAATCCAGCAATTTCTTACACACACTGGTTTAAGATAAATACTCGTGAAACAAGCTATATCAGTCTACTTGTGAAAGTATAATGCAGGTGCGCATGGATGAGATCAAATGTACAACATACCAGGTGACTTCATAAAGGCTTACTGCACCATGTATATATGCAACACAACCAGCTTCGAGCAGAACGATGTGATTTTCAGGAGTTGGTATCCGGACGCAAAAGTCGAATGCCCCGGCGAATCGGGGAATCAGAGGAACAATGCTTTCCTCGAAACTTGCTCGTTGAAAACTTATTAAAAAGCACCACGTGAACAACCTCTCGCTATAAAGTCAAACGCAACTTCATGCACCACAGTATTAACAGCTTTCTGCCCACACACAATTTTACGTTACTTCGCAAGCTTCAAACATGACCTAATGTCAAAGGAATTTCGCCACTTCATTTTTTCCTATTCCTTACATTATACTCTCGAAGTACATGCAGCTTCAATATAAATACTTGCAGCATAGACTGTGTCTGTATTCCTTAATATTGTATCCCCGGTAAACCTAAACAGAATATATGCTCTCTCGCATGCAATACACAGCATACAACGCCAACCTCGGCCCGGTATCCCTACGCCAGGCACGCAAAACCACCGGCGCCAGTAAACAGATGGCCGCGCGGACACAACCGCCCCCAAGGTCATGCTTCTCCAAGACTAGCCCGCCAACACTCCTCGAGCAACAACTCACTCCACAGCCGAGCTGCGCGCTCACAAACCTGCACCGCCCACGAAAAAAACATCACCTGCATTATACCATGCTGGAATTCTGGTACACCCAAAACATAACGTTAATGCAACTTAATGCCCCAAGTGGTGATCACACAAGTGGTCACCACAGTTGTGACACAGAGTTGAAATTTTTAAACAGGTGCCATTTTTCTTTCTTTTTACATGTATTTTTGGTGCATGACATATTTGACAAAATCGAAATAATACTTCCAAACACTGCCAGAAGACAAAAAGTACATTAGGGAATGCTTGTCTACCGCTACTCGCTTCTTCCAATACTTCACACTTCCCTTCATCTTCACTGCTTTCCTCGTCTAAAATGTGAAATGATGTGTCCTGTTAGTTTACCACCTCATCATCTGATTTGTCGTTCACTGTTCTGTATATTTAAGTTCCTAGCTCACACTGTACAAAAGTTTCCTTCATGTTTGGGGAGTTAAACAAGTTTGTATGAAAATCTTAAACATTTGCTGCCTACTGACACTGTCATGTACACTACTGGTCGTAGCTATTATTTCACTCACGGTTTGTTTGCGAATATACGCAGAAACACGTTCAGGACTAGACCACGTTTAAACATTTTTGCCTCTCAAAAAATGTGAGGGGAATGCATCCGGTTTTAGAACTCGCTTGTGTGTCCTGCAGTGCGGCATTAGTCTTTCTTTTAAAAGTGACGATTTTTCGAAATTGTTATCTGTAAAATGCTTTGAGCACACTACACTAAATTTCTTCCTGTTAATTTTTTTTAGACATTCGTTGTACTGACCAGGAAATTTTTCGCGGTTAGGAAACATAAGAAACGATACACCACTTGTCTCACCTTTTTTCCTCTGGATAGCATTACAGCCAAAGACACAACACTGTTTAGTCATAATATTTTGTAAATAAAAATAAATAATTTGAAAAAGTGCAAAATAGTAAACTATCGACAATGAACCTAATCACCACGGCGGACACATCAATGCACTCGAATCCCGGTAACTGAAATGAGCGGGCGGAGACAGACGCGTGTTGTGCAATGCTGCGCACGCCCAGACTTACTCCTTATGATGTCACGTACCTTCGCCGGCCGAGCTACAAACTGCTGCATCTTCATTACTATGCAACGTAGGAGAATTTTGTAAAATACGTATTTCTTAATTTTAATTCTTATTTTTTACAGACAAACCTTATTTTAAGGTGAACTGCTCCTTTAAGACCCGCGACATGGCCGAAAGCAGCACTTTATTACACCTATATGCTAGAATTTTCGGTGTTCATGACTGTCAAACTGGTATTAGTGCACTTGATGTGGTATTTTTCTAGTCTTTACGCAACTTTGCTTCTAGATTTCAAACAGAGGAAAATCTTCCAGGTAGACAATAGTCTTACTGTTCACGTGCCAGTTCTGGGTCTCTGGTGGGTATGCATTTTTCGTCCTAAATGACTTGGATGTTGCAGCAACATACCACGCACAAGATAAAAACGCTACCGCGGAAGTTTTTACATCAATATGTTATCAACGCCATCGTAATGTCTTTGTCTGTATGGACGATAAACGAATACCTGCCAGGAACTCAGAGCTGGCGGGTAGGCAGTAATTATGTTTACAAGAAATCGGGACAACTCTCTCTTTCTTACAGCACTGTCAGCGCCGAACAGAGCAAAGTGATGTAGCCTATAGTTTTAGCAGTGACGGAATGCAACAGTTGGAGAACAGGTTTCTTGGGTTATAAAATTGCATAGTAAAATTCATTTTTGTATTAAAACAGTTTTAGCTGCCCAGAATATTCAAACGGACCCGATATTACAATCACAAGTCCCAACTAAAATAATGTGTAAGAAATTAAACTGTAACTTGTACTACGAATGAGTGCAAATATCATGCAGTTCTGAAATAAGTTAAGTTTAAATAAATTTCCATTGTATTAAAAATGTATTCATATGCTACATGTCGTTAGAAACACAAAAACATATAATTATACAAATCTCCTCAGAACTTACCATCGTGAGTTCAAGTTGTTGTTCACTGTACCAGGTAAGACTTTAATGTCTGCATATAGACTAAATTACTTAAGAGTTTTTCGAAATACAACGTACAAAGAGGTTGAAAATAATAAAACTTGTTATTAAATAACTTACCCTATCTCGTTACACAATGAAGGTACCGACTTTGTTTTCACCTAAACAAATGCTATGGTAAAAGTAAAAAAAAAATTATAGTTTTTCAAAACTTGACTATTGACGGGGTATAAAGATAATAAATATGTTTTTGTGAAAAGACTTGAATCTCTTGAACCCTATTTAATATCGCGAAAAGTTATGCTTTGAATTACT
Source organism: Medauroidea extradentata (assembly GCA_003012365.1). NCBI lineage: Eukaryota > Metazoa > Arthropoda > Insecta > Phasmatodea > Phasmatidae > Medauroidea > Medauroidea extradentata. Next base: position 9,194 of record PNEQ01079428.1, read on the forward strand.
AAATGTTTTGTTGCGCACCATTTCTGTTCCCTGGTACATGTTTCAGCGGCCTTGAAGAGTCTGATTACGATGAGGGTAACTTAGTTCGTAAATCCGAAAAGCATGCATGACCAATTATTACAAAGTTACTTTTTACAACCCTATATATAACTAACATAATATAAACCCTTTGTTCTTTCGGCAGTACTATTATTTTAGTTTTTGATTTTAAAAATACTGCCAACGTTACGTGGTGATATCATTTGTCTCTGCATAGTGGGTGGTAGACCTACTGAAATCAAACAAAGTATATGTCAATGGTTCAACATAAATTATGTCGTAATTAAATTCATAAATAGTCGATAATCCTTCTGGCATGAAAAATTTATAAAACTTACAATATACTTCTCTTTATCGTTTACTGTTTGTTGTAATATGTATATATTGTTTTAATCTTTTGATGACTGTTGCAGTGTAAGGTTTAATTAAAACAAAATCTTGCCAATTTCAATAATTCGATGGTGCACCGAGTTACTGACTCCCGCGGGCGTGGATAATACTCGTACTGACCCATCAATCTCGCGTGGTCGCTACACCAAGTGAATACTGAATTAATAGCACCCCGCCATCTGCCGTCGACACGGATTAAGTGGTCTTGTGGCGGTCTGCCATCCCGACCTAGTGACCCTTAAAGTTCCGCTTAACCACCGCATTAAACGTCACGCTGCCGATCAACTACACTTTCCCCGTCGTTGTTAATTAGCTGATTAGGTCGTCTCATCAGCGGTCTGCCGTCCTGACTCGTCGAGGCCCTGCTGTAAAACTGTTATTTTAGTAGGTTTTTCACAGGATTTATTGTGGTTGGGTGGTAGCCAGAGGTATGCACTTTATAATGAAACTATTTAAGTGGTTAAGTTAAGGGTGAGGGTTACGGTTAAATGAAGTAAGTTAGATTACTTATGGTGACTTTACTCTACATAAGTTAGTTACAAATACTACACAGTTGTACTACATAAATTTAGGTTAAAGGGAGCTGTTTAAATATTTATGTTGTTCTACTCTATGATGGGTGACCCTTTGGACACCTTAGACCTCACCGTTAGAATGATGCCGGAGGCTGATGATGATCGTGTCGGCTATCGACGGACGGCGGCACGTCGTGGGTCTCGACCCAGGACCATCCTGGCGAGGTTGTGACGGCTGGTAGGCTTGAAGGAGACGGACCCCGTTTCCCCCGATACATTGCGTTATATTGACACACTTCAGTGCCGATGAGGAGAATCGCTGAGGCCCTTGTCTTGTGCAACCCCTGACCTGATTGTACTGCCGTCGCTAGCCCGTCCTCCAGGCGAGGCTCTTGCTATTCATAACAGCCAGAACCCCGACCCCGTAAGTCCTGCAACGACGCGAGTACCCCTCGCGACTTCCTTCTTCGCCCGCCGTCAGTTTAGACTCCCCTCTCTCCACACTGGCCGAAAACCCGCCACCGGTCCCAGTGTTGGTGTTCAGGCCAATGGGAAGACAGCATGCAGAAACAGCCCCGCCTACCGAAGCTAGCCCTGTAGTACACCATCGCAGCATTTATTTAAGTTAATTTATATATTTTGTTTCAAGGATGGCGCCAAGCTCCTACGACACCCTCTGCTCTCTCGATTCGAGGGAACGGGCCAGACTCTCAACATTTTTCTCTTATTTAATTTAATGTCAATAAAAATCCTCATAGCATATTTTGCGTGGCAGATTCAGTATTGTGACGTGGTACCAAATCGAATGAATAGTCGCATGACCAGACAGTTCCAATTTAGAAGATTACCGTAATTAATTAAGTACATATTTTTTAAAATAATTATTTACACCAATACCTGCATGTTACAAGTTAATTTTTGTAACGCGATAAAGTAATAACTTTATAACAGCTGGGCAAAGGCGCAACCGGGCATCTAGTTTGTAAATTAAAGACATTCCACTTGTATTCGTTGTAGTGCATTTATTCATAAATAGTAAAATTGTACCTAAATATGAAAAAATAACTTAGTGGAATAAGTCAAGAAAATTATTAATTCAAAAAGAATATTGCAAATGGATTACACTTAGGCATCCGCCTACTGGTTGTGTGTTTGTGTGAGTGAGGCACGGCACCAAGGTTGTTGTATCTTCACTACCGCTAGAAGACACAAACGGCGTGCAGTGGTGTCTTAGAACACTAGCCTATGAGACTTTCAGTGGTGACTCAATCTTTTCATTGGTGGTAAGTTTTAAGCAAAGTTTATTACATAGTAGTTTCTCACGAATCCTATGAGCACTTTTGCAGAGATAATAGGTTGAAAAAAGCTGTTTTTAGACATTTTAAAGGGTTTCGAAATGATATTTCTGACCGACGTGATGTTTTGAATCTACCTTTCCGTCATCTTTTGAAGTGTGTTTTCTTTTCCTACATTGCCACAATGGGCACAAAAAATATATTTATACAAACACACATGCATCCATTTTAATCGTGTAATAGATGGTACACTTAATGTGTAAAGCAAAAACTATAGTATATATCATGTTGACACTGAAAATTTCAGTACCACCAGTCTTATAAATGAAATTAATGTATTTCATCTTTAATTTAAGAATTCCGTATTCAGTACATGTACTCCTGCATATTGTTATGATATTTGAGGAAACTTACAACTATATTGTGCATGAAATCTTTCTACTTTATAGTATTACATAAGGCAACTTAATGTTAACGTCTTTCACGAGACAGTCTGTGCTTTATAGGATATTAGAATCTATGTCAAACGTACAAACATATGTTACAGGTCCTAAAAAAATATTGGGTCACGTTATATGCTCCGATACCCTTTGAAACTTTATGTTCAAAATTTTTTCAGTACATGTTAATTCGCTGTTTGAACTATAGACGTAGTGCGATGCTGTTTAAAATCATGCCGAAGAGCTATATTAGTGATAATAATTTCAAACCAAATCCAAATGATGAATTTAAAGAAATAATAAGTATGATAAAAAAATAACCGCAGTCATCGTAATCGAGACGTGAGGCACTTTTCATATGACATGCTTAACATAAAATTTTAAGTGCGCCGCCTGTCTCAGCCGGATTTGCACGTTACGAGAAACAGCTGTAAGCACTACCGAGACGCGCGCGTGTAGTGTCACATCGCCCCTATGCCCAAAGCGCCGTTTCTCTGAACCTCGTGTCTTTAAGCAGTGACTCCATTATTTTAATGCTAGAAAATCTGTATCAAAGTTCATCGTAGGATCTTGAAATAGATTTGTACCAATCATAGCAGTAGATTGTTAGATAAAGCTGTGACGTTTTAAGCCATGTTGAACGGTTAACATAGTTTTCCAAATAAACACATATTCCTAACTCATTATAATGCAGTTTGACAGTTAACTATGCGGGCGTCTTAATTCATCGACTGTCAGTTGCGTTAGTTGCGTCTGGCCCAATTGTACTGTGCACGCGACAGGATTATAGGATTATGATTATGACTATAGGTGATGGTATATCGCGAAAATGTTTTTACCAACACACCCTTGAAAACGCTGCGTTTTTTTTGCTACATGTATAATTGGGTGGTATACGTCTAACACAATGTAGCCATCTGCAGACCAATAATAGATAGGGAGCATGTTTTTTCGCAAAAAGAATTTTGCCTCTTGACGGTTTCAGTGCCTTACATGTACATCTGTAATTTTGCTTCATGGTTATTGGCAGCGTGTCTGTGTGAAGAGCCGTATCTCATTTGACTGAGCCAATTACAAAAACTTTCCTGCAAAACCACACATCTGTGATTTTTCGGTAGAATCCCAAGGCTCGTGTGAGTTAAAATATCGAATCACTTACCACAAAGCAGAACTGCAGATGTGCACGTAAGGCATGGAAACAAAGGAAGGCAAAATTCTTTTCGCAAAAAATAATAGGCATAAAAAATTACAGCAGCGGGAATCTTACTGGCTCAGTCTAATAGGACAACAGCTATACGTACTGTTGAAAGCCAATAATATTTTCATAAATTGAACGTACGTTGAAAACCAGCAAACAGTAAAGTTTTCCAGCGATAAATCATCATCTCTAATTCTGATTAAGTAGTGTAAAGTACTGTGTTCTGACACTGTCCAGTCACAATGTTTTACATTTTGACACACATCGTTGAACTTTGACCTAGTCATGCCATTGAATAATGGTCGGGTAATTTTAAAATTCTAGAATATTGGTGGATAAAATTTTTAAAAAATGTGTGTATGTGTATATATGTGTGTATATATATATATATATATAAAATTAAAAATCAATCACTTAAATTACAAAAAATAATTTCGAAACATGTACTAAATAAAAACCTTCGTACTGCCTACGCCTTTTATAGTTTATTAGTACGTTCCTTTTTATGATTTATTTAGGTTGGATAATCTGCTTAGTTGTGTGTACTATTTTGTCTTTTAGTAATCATTCCTACACTACTGATACTTAAGGCTTTGTCGGCAAAAGTATATATTGTCAACCTTTACCTGCCTACTAGCAGGAAGTAACAAAGTGGATATAACAATTGCTGTAAGATTTTAATTCTTTAAATGATTTACGCTGTAAGGCAGAAAATACTTTTCATACAATAATTGTAGGCTTCTTTAATTTGTGTCACCAATAGTATTTGTATGTTGTAATGTATAAATATTGTCTTCAAAAAGGTTTTAACCTTATTTAAAGCATGAATTAAGTAGACATGCTTTTTACATTTCACAAAATTCACTAGACCGATTAAATTACTATCAAACATCTTCGGGGTTACGTACACTGTAAAAAAACTTCCTTAAATGTTTAGGAACACTCTAAAAAATTGTTTGTAAATTTACCAGACGTGTGTCTAGGACTGCTAAGAAAGTAGGTATGGTAGAATAGTTTCCCAAGACATCAATGCTAACACTCCTAAGCTTAATTATAAAACAGTCAATATGCTTACTATAGTTACCAGACTTGTATTGTAACATTTGTAAACGTTTGCATATTTACAAGACGGAAGTATGGTAACTGTCCCATACTGCGTCGGGGATAATAACTTCCTAAATATTTGAGGAAGATTTTTTACACTGAACCCAGATGCAGTATGGGACAGTTACCATGCTTCCATCTTGTAAATATGCAAACTTTTACAGTTGCTACAATACAAGTCTGGTAACTTCAGTATGCATTTGACTGTTTTATAAAAAGTTTAGGAGTGTTACCATGGATGTCTGGGAAACAATTCTACCATACCTACTTTCTTTGCATTCCTATAGGCACGTTTGGTAAATTTACCAACAATTTTTTAGAGTGTATACATGGCTCTAGTGTTTACGAAAATCTATTATTTATCGTGTTTCAAAATATTATGTCATAATTCTTCATTGGGAGGGGGAAGGTAGCGAAATGGGTGCAGTTTAAATTCCAAAAACTATGTATTTGAAATAGAAATTTGTGGGCAGTAGTCGTGTGCTGCATTTTTAAATGAGTCGTAACATTAAGCAGTTCATCAATCTCAAATTACTACTTCAAATATTACCACAAAAATTAAGATCGTACAACATATTATACATTTTAAATAGTATTTCCATTTTGTTTTGACATACCTAGTATGTCAAATGACACACATAGCTGCAAAATGATGTATTTTACAATAATGTTTTCTGCAAAAATTTTTGTAATTTAAATATTTCTACCCAGAAGATATCTAGTGCAATACAGAGTGAGGCGGCGATGGAGTAACTCTATGCCAATAGTTAATTATATACTTTATGGCAAACACTTTATTATACAATGCTCTTTTACAGTTTTCAAGCACATACTTAAGAATAGTAACTGTAATTTATTGAATTGACAATATTCTGAAAATATTCCTTTAATAAAAATCTAAAATCAATCCTTAATTTTATCTGTAATCATATGAAATGCACATGTCGTTTAATACATACCTTTCCACCTTGCATCCCATGGATGGTTAGCATTTTCTTGGCTTTTATACAGCGAGGCAGCGCCTTAAACGCTGCATCTATATGTACAGTTCTTGTCACATTGAGAATGAGGCGAAACAAACACAACGCCCTTAAAACTGTCTTGCCCTAAAAACGCCTTAAAAAAAGCAGTTCCAGGGCTGTTTAAAGTATTGCCGAGATGTGACCACTGTTCGGCTTGAAACATCTCTGCTAAGCCTTTAAGATCCCAAGAAATAGGTGGCTGTGAACTCCGCCGAGCTCTGGTCATCAAGGACTCAAGGTTAGGAAAGCCAACCAATACAGCAGCCTTCGGAAACCTATGTAAGCAACATTTACAATAACTACTATTGGACACTTATTTTGTCTTGTTGGTAGTTACCAAAATAAAAATGAAATGACAAGCATGGTTGTGTACTTTAACCGATTTTAAAATTATTGACGCGCCTTGTCTAAGAAATACTGCTTGTGAATCAGGCCTTTGTCGTCATAATTTAATCAGATGGTTTGATAACCATTGTTAAATGTACTTGAGGCAACCGGGCAGTGACTTATCGGCTTGTGACTGGCCATAATCGCTTATTTTGTGGTGCTTGTTAACCTTTTAAATTTGGCATGTTTCATGTCACATTTCGTTAACATTTATCCCAACAAACTCAGGTTTCGATTCGTAAAGTTTCAAAACCTTGTTCCGAATATTCTATTGGTTTGTTTATCAGTTTTTAATGTAACCCTGATATAATTTATACATTAACTACTACACTGAACGAATGTATGACTGACATTGACACACAGATTGAACGGCTCTACTTAGGCACATGACGTTCTGAGGGTAGCTTCCGCAAGCACTTAGAAATGATTTTTTTCTTTCGAAAACAGACCCTAAAGGGATGAACAGGAGTGGAGTGTGTTTTTGATGAAATGTAGATAAAGTTAGAACTCGATGGACTATCGTCATAATTTTAAGTTCAATTGGATCAATAGGATGCTTAAACAAATAAATGTATAGAAATTTAATAATTTTTATGATTATCTTGATATCTATTGAACACGTCGCAGTATTAAGCTGAATTTAATTTCAGTTTAATACTTGCATAAATACATGGAAAGTAATTTAAGGCTTTCTCGAAGTCCTAATACAGTGAAAAGGTGTGATTACTGTTTTCAATTAAAAATCGATAGCTGTCGAACACGTCGAGATATCTGTAGGGCGGTGCCGCAACAGGGTTTCATCTGTTTAGCCAAATATACAGTAGTTGCTACATGAAGTACAACCGTGAGAAATGTAACTGATAATACTATGGAAAAATTGTTTTCATTATAATACATTTGTGGAGATAATGCTCATTTTAAATCAATTTTATTTGGTTTACTAAGACCTTAAAACTATCAAAACTAACCATCAAGATTGTGGATTTATACTGCACTACAATTGTTGGTTTACTCTGTAGTTTATGTTTATTTTTGTTTCAAATATTGCTTTTAAATTACTTAATTAATAATTATCAGTCGTTGCAATAAACAATTTTTGGGACTTGTTTGACGTTGTTCCTTGGCATAAATTATTAAAAAACGATCAAAACAAAAATGTAGGTATTCAGTTTTTAAAAATGTAGGCTACAGAACATTACCGGCTGTACAGACACGTTTAGAAAGTAAAGTTTCACAAATGAAGTATCTAGGTTTTTTGTATACAGTAGAACCTCTATTATCCGCGATAATGCAGGGGACGAGACAGTCGGATAACCGAATTTCACGGTTGATAGAGTCATTAGTTTATCTTATCTTGTGCCATTACTCAGATGTGGTTATTATCAACGGGAGTTGTTGCTATATTATCTGCTACCAAGTAGCAGTCTCTGCAATTATCTGACTGCTGCACGTCAGTCAGACGTATGCCCTGAAACACAACTTTATTGAAAAAATAAATTTAACATACAATATATTGTACTGTATTTGTCGCCATTAAATACGACCCCACACATGAAACGAGTCATGATTTTAGAAGGTACAAAACCTTGGGGGGGGGGGGAA
>PNEQ01079435.1:0-12583 GCA_003012365.1 Medauroidea extradentata
ATTAAAAACCATTAAATACACGTCTGAACGTTGCACGTGTGATTTATGACAACATATGTACAAATCCCTATCTCGACTTGAACTTTTTCAGATGGTGAACTATATAGTTCAAATGAACTGCATCCTAAGAACAGTTCACTTGTGTGAATAGTTCTGAACGACCTAGGTCTGCCAAATGAACTACATTTCCCATCACTATTCCAAAGTAAAGCCCAATTGAACGGCTATATTGACCCTAGAAAACATGGCGAACAGCAGTATGGCCAACATTACGTTAAAAATTCGTCATTATGTTCGCATAAAATCCGTTACTTTATAGCTCCACTATATTCCCGCTAAACACAGAAAAAAATGGCAATATTTATGGTAATATATTTGTACTGTAATTATGTTTGAATTAGCCTAATCGCTCTCGTCTCTCGACCGGAAATAAGAGTCCGCCATTTTATCTAGAGTAAAAATACCACGTTCAATTGGGCTTCACCTCAGAGCCTTGAAGATTGCTGTTTCCGCCCCTCTATGTTTACTATATAGCTCGCTGATAAGAGACTATTTCCTACCAAGGATAAAATATAAAATGTTCTAGTTACATGCAGGACTGAGAATAGAAGGCAAGCGAGTGAACTATGAATGAAGGCAAGGCTGCGAGGTGACGTGTAATATGGCCGCACATGGCTTGTTGCGAGCATATGTAGATGTGTATGTGCAGATGTGCAGGCGGGAGGGTGAGGCGGTTGTTAGGAGTCTCCTAAATGACACGACGTTCCCACACGACACAATACCAACATGGCAGCGCCACTACACTTCCTTATGTAGATTAGGGCCAGTACACACACAACACGCATACAACATCGCTCTTACAAACGACCACACATCGGCCCTTAACATTAACTCACTCGCCGCAATTAATATGTTGAAATTTAATTAATTTATATCATTCTTTGATTCACAGTTACGACAAAGTCATAGAGGTACAGAACTCCTCAAACCTGTACACCGCACAAACATATTTTTCAAACTCTTACACAACGCATCGCATCAGCAAACACTGTACAAAACAGTGTATATATACATTAAACGCTTCATAATGCCACATTAAAAACACAAATGAATTTAAAGCTCTGTTCACAATAGACACGGCGCAAAAAAAAAACATAGCATAAAAAAGTGAAAGCCTGCGACACGGATGGTGGCGTTCACGACTAATACTTGGGTTGGCATCACTTATGTGACGTAACTTGCTTGACTTGGCGTTAAAATAGTCATGTCTCAGTTTTCAACGTCAAGTTTTCATGCCAGCCAATAAGAATGTGAAACGTCATAAGTGCTGTTGGCGAGAAAATGTTCTTTCAATAACTCGATAATTTTCTGATTGGTCAGGAGACAATTTATTTCGTCCCAATTGTGTACGAACAATTTCGCATGTTATGCTGTGTAAGTTATGTTATTTTTCCCCATGTCGATTGTTTAACGAGACTTTACACATCCACAATTCAGCATAAAAGCAAAAAAAACTAAACTACAATCTAGACCAACGTTGGTTTTGACTCAAGAAAACATGGCGAACAGCATTGTGGCAAACATTATGTTGAAAATCCGTCATACGTTCGCATAAAATCCGTTACTTTATAGCTCCACTATATTCCCGTTAAACACAGGAAAAAATGCCAGTAATTATTGTAATATATTATACTGTAATAATGTTTAAATTAGCATAATCGCTCTCGTCTCTCGACCGGAAATAAGAGTCCGCCATTTTATCTAGAGTCAAAATAACACGTTCAATTGGGCTTCACCTCAGAGCCTTGAAGATTGCTGTTTCCGCCCCTCTATGTTTATTATATAGCTCGTTGATCTAGACAGAAACAATTGAACTCACAAATTATATGATCATAAACATTATAAACAAAGAATTTTAAATACCCACAACGCATTTGTGGTAAAGTAAGCAAAGGAAAACTCTAAATTACATAAAATATAACTAATACTCAGAAATTTAAATACACCTGAATTGTACAAAAATTAAACCGCCCATGTTGTAAAAGAAAATATGTAGACATTAGTTTTACTAATTTGTTAGTCTACATATCATTAGGAAGTGTATCAAACATTTTAATACGAGAGAAAATGCTTCTTTCTGATATAATTTTAGCCTTCCAAATGGATTATGTATGTCGTTTAAATGTCTAGTATCATGAGCGCGTATATCTGTATTGCGATTATAAAAACAAGGATTTTATTCAACACAATATAGGCGCGCGCACACACAAACACACAAAAACACACAAACATACACAGAGTAAAGGAAATGTGAGAAAATGTGTTTACTTAAATATTAGTCAGTATGTGTAGCTAAGCTGTTTGCTCCCACTATTATCCTAAAAGCTCTTTTTTGAACTCTCAAGTCAGATATCTTCTATAACCTGTGTCGTGCATAATACCTTTTTCCTACCTAAACTAAAGGCGTTTCATTGTCTTTCCTTCACGTGGTATTTTTTAACATGGGGATATTTTATGACTATGTTGTTTGTAGGGATATTGTAATATACTGTAGCAAATATATTTAAATATTTTTAGCGCGAAACACACACACACACACACACACACACACACATATATATATATATATATACATATATATTAAATATATTATAATATACTACTATTCCAGGAGAAATAAATTTGCATATGAATTTTCCGCTCACTAGCGGCACGAATTGGGTTTCACAAGTGAGAAGATTTGCTTGGACAGACTGGAATGATGTATGAGAAAGATTATTTTCTCTGGGCAGGCAGGTGGCGAAAATCACTAGGTAAACCTCTCTCTATCCTGATGTTTACATCAAAAGTTTTGATGATCACTCGGAATATCCGGCAAATTCAAAGCACTAGTGTTGTCGGATTAATTCGAATAATATTTCTGGGGATATTATGGTCAACATGAGGTCATTTGGGGCAACTGTTGAAGTTGTACGTAACATTGGCAGTGTTCTACGCTAACGTAGTACAAATTAACAACCAAAAAAAGTAAAATTACTATTCCCACGTAATTACAACAAACACGTGTAATATTCTTATAACGAACGAAAATCTTTTGACTACATAAATCGTGGTTATATGAGGTTACCTTGTGTACACCCTGTTTAAATTTGTAGAAAAGTTTGTGTAAATACATTTGGTTACATAAAATAACCTCGTTTTCCACATTATCTAATAAATAATATAGAAAGATAGAATGCAAAACCACATTAGTTTTACTGTGGTGGCAATTCAGTTGCAATCTTACTGTCTGTAATAAACTCCGCCTAAAAAGACACGACATCTAATTACATGATAAATAAACATGAAATTAATAAATGGTTGCAGATATTTTGTTATTTTTTTATTTATAGTAAATTTTGTTTAATTACATTTGGTTACGTACAATCGTCAAAGTTTTCACACTATCCAATTATCACCACATAACATATTAAATTAATACAAAACTAATTTTGCTACAGTTTCAATTCAGTCCATATGTTACTTCCTGTAACCCGAAAATACAGATGTATTTAATTACATTGTATACTACAGCCAGGTCAGTTACGTTTTGTGACTTGCAATAGTCTCCATTTCCACATTATCCAATTAATAAAATTCAGCAGTGTTTGTTCCTCACGCCCATACAAAGTGCCTTCTTTGTTCGTACTCCAGCAATACAAGCCAAACAACATCATATTGAAAGAACAGACGCTTATTCTTACTAGGCGTGTCAATTTAAACAATGCAACATTTCACTAACCACTCCCGGCAGAGCATTGTTAGCTGACTGGAATGAGCGTTTACACCATGCACCATCAGTAAATATCTATGTATAACAGAGAACACTGACTGACTGACTTATCAACCTGCAGGACAAACTTAGTTCTTGGCAGATTGAAGTAGACGTAGCAATAGTTTATTGAAGTGGTTCTTAGAAAGAGATACAAATATTTAAGTTAGTACGTACAACGATGCAGCTGGTAAGTTAAATTCACGCAGACCAATGTTTATAAGGAGACAAATGGAATGTACGACGTCGGTATACGGTGGGCCTACCTTGGACGACAGTTACGTGCAGCAACAGCCCACACGCACGTATGGAATTCACGGCGTGCTCGCGGACAACATAAAGTTACTGGACGAGATGACCAGCAAACATTAGACGTGCCTCGAGTACCAACACCACTGCCATGACTCGTCCTTCACTGCGGACACGACTTGCCACTTCCATCCACCAATCCTCTCCAACTTCAGTCAGCACTATACACGATGTAAGGACATGAACAGTCCAAACTCTGGTAGGAGATTCCTTGTGAAAGAGTATGCCGACATTACAGGAGACAAACTAAACAAGTAATTTGCTGCAATGTAGTTATGTACGAAATTGTTTATCTTGTAACTTGCCCGCACTGCAAGAATAGTACATAAAAACATTACATGCAGCATTTTCAAGATAAGTGATTACTAAGTGAGTTGTGAAGCTTTGAAAATCGAGTTTATAAATAGTATTATGTCCAAATATAAAATACGTTTAGAAGTTACATTACGATTCCGTGGCTGACTTTAAGTTTTATTAAAATATTTAACCTGTAAAACATCCAGCCGTAACATTTTTCGCTATCATAAAATAATAGGGGTGACCACCCTCATATTCCATAAAATTTCTTTGCCGTCAGGTTTTGTGAACATTGTATGTTGTCTATTCAAGTACTACATCGCATCGTGAGGAACAAAACGGTTCCCTAGTTGCAAGCTCCTACAACGCGCCGTTTACCAAAGAAACGTACACAAATGTTGCTGTACCACTGCCACAACTCCTGGGATGTAGGCAACCAGTGTTACTGCCGGCAAGGAATTATTGTCTCGTACGTGCGCAGTGCTCCGAGGAAAACGCAACCTGTACATTTGATGTCATGATTATTAGATATTGTACATTTCCTATGTTTTCCGTATTTGATTTGTTATTTTCTTTTTTATACTGTGGCCACAGTAAAATATGTGGCAACGTGATTTCTGATACATATTCTAAAACTGTTTTACCAAACTGCCTTGAAAATGTTTTAGAGATTATTATTTCCTTAGACGTTCCTCGTAAATTCATGTTGTATGAAAAAAAAGTTCATATTACCTTAACTTCTTAAGCTTGTTTGTAAAAAGGCAACTCATACTCTACTGCCTGCAAACTGCACACACGCACATTTCGCAACAGCACACTACCTGCAATGCAATTACTGTATTATTTAATTTAAAAACTCTGGCCAATAAATATATTGTAGTTTATCTGCATCAGTATGGGGTTGATTTTCATCATACAAATGTTTTAATGCCTAATTAGGTTATGATAAACACATAAGAATGTAGCAAGGCAAAGTATAATGCTAACAAATATAACCATTAACTGTATTTCTTCACCGCACGACACAAATATGTACAACCGCTCTTTGCTGGTGCAAAGTAAACCTAACTGCATGGTAATTTTATTTAAATTTTTTATTTTATTTACAGCGTTGTATTTCTACCCAGTTACGACAAGGTCGTGGGAGTATAGAGCTCGTACATTTTGTATACTGTACAGAGACACTATTATAGGAAGTCTTATACAATATGTGAACAGACATTGTACAAAAGAAACATTCAAATGTTCAACTTGTAATGGGCTTACTAACCCTTAAAACGTGATTAAATATAATGTTCCAATGTAAATACAGTAAATTGTGTTAGAATAGTCGTATAGAACACGTTGATATTTCATTATGTTAAGAATAGTTTCTCTAATCTACTCAGTCACAATAATATGTTTTATGTCACTTATATTCAAGTTAGTTTTGCTTAGTGACGAGAGGTGCGGGGTTAGAGAGGAGTCGTGAATAGTTCCACAGGTATATAAGATGTGCTAGCTGGCAGAGACCTTCAACTGGTGTGGGAAACACAACTCGCAGGCTAAAGTAGGTCAGCACAGGTGCGAGACTTCACCTACCCCTTGCAGTGAAATTTAATATTAACTTAAATTATAAGTCATCGTAAAGGGTCCAAAGTTTGTACATAAGATTATATTATGTTAATGCCAACCTGTCGAGATTTTTGAAAAGAAATATGAAACCGCTATGGAGGAAATGTCGGGTTTAGTTTTGTCAGTAGCCCAGAGAGACAGTGATTGGTTGGGTATGTAAAGGGGGAGTTTATTGTTAGAGAGAGATATCACCGCGAGAGCGACGGTAAGGAGTTTAGGGTGCTCTCGTTGTGACCGCCACGTTCATATTTCAAGACTCGTTTCTCGTCACTAAGGGTGGACGCTCGTGGGTCACTGCTTTCTTTTCCTCTCTCTCTTTTTTTTTTAAACGCGGCGGTGTGCGATTGTTTTATACGGAAATCAAGCGCGAGTTGCATAAATATAAAGCACCTAGAATATATCATGGTACTGACACTGCATTCTGAGTTTCTAATGTATCCAAGAAAGAAACTCTGGTGTTATTATTCAGCATTAGTAGCACCTACCATAAAAACTGGAACACTCATCAAATTCCAATCAATATATCTCATTTCTCTCCAAATAACCGAGGAAGGTTACAAACGTATTAACCTAAGTGCTTTACAATGTCACATTAAGGGCTTGTTCCCGAGCTTTTTTCAGACTGGTGCCAATAACTCAAATATTTTTAACCAAAAGTTTTGAAAAAAAATTGAGTCAGTGTGCACTCACACGATGCACAATACTGTGGACGCGTTTTTTAAAATAATGTACCATTCACCAAGTAAAAAAATAATTTCCTACATTTTTGCTTATTTTAACGACGTAAAACGTGGTAATGAAATCTAAAAAACCGTTCAGTATAAATCTACAAAAAAATTCAGCTACAAATTATAATATATAAGTGTCAAAACTGTGCAGCGAAATTTTGATATAAGTATTAGGTAGCAATAAAAAAATATTTTCGAAAACACTGCAAAACTCCGTAACAAGGCCTTAAACACTCATATGTAACTAAAAGCAATGGAAATTTAAACTACAATCAGACAAAAATTGTACAAACAACTGTAACAATAAACGATTATAAATCTTAAAACATTAAAAACTAACAATTCTAAGTATCAACAATGGATTTTGTATCAGGCGTAAAATCACTAAGGAAAGCAAAGTCATAAGTACATCAAATAAATGCAATATGCATTAATATGGTATTTACATACTATTCAGTTGAATAAATAAATATGTTGCAAAATAAATTCCCTTAACCTTTTTTTTAATGTGTTGCTGTTAGTTTTACTAAGTTGTTTAATATCACTAGGAAATTTATTAAACATTCTAATACCTGAAATATGTGCTCCTTTCTGAAATAATGTTAGCCAATTGGATCCCTATATAATTATTCCAAATGACATTATTGAATGGAAATAAACATAATATACTTGTTTAAATGCAGCTAATGTTATTAAGGGGGTATGTTTTCAAAAACAAAGCCGACTGTATCGGGATCGGGCTCGATATTCTTCACATACTTATTTCCACTTAATAAACTGTCTAAATGTAAACCCAAAAACGTTGTTGCATTACCTACTTTAATAGTATTACCACCATACAACATTTATATTGAATTACCAGAACAACTTGATGCTTGAAAGTCAATATAGGCATATGTGGTTTTGTATAAGTTAAGAACAAGTTTGTTTGCATCGAACCTATTTTCTAATTTTGAAAGTGCCAAATTAGTTATATTCAACAACACTGAAACATTATCACTGTGGCAAAGAATGCTAGTATCAGCATAAAGTGTCACATTAGCTTGTACAGAAACATATGCAGACAGGTCATTCACGTGTACTAGAAACAGCAGAGGACCAAGGACAGATCCTTGTGTTACTACATGTTTGATCAAGCCGCTATTGGAGCGGGCTTCAGTAGTGTCTGGACCTGTTATTTCTACCTGCTGTTAAGTAAGAAGTGAACCACTGAGGAGCTACGCCATTAATACCTTAAAACTGTAGTTCATTTGAAAAAAAAACGTAAATGATCAACGCAGTCGAGTGCCTTCGACAGGTCGCTAAAAGTTCCCACTACATGTTCATTTTTGTCTAAAAAATTTAAAATACTGGTGTTAGGGAGGGTAAATCAATAGATGACGTAACTTACAAATTAACATGTTGTGTGTGACACGCCCATATGGTCAACACTACGATCAATTATATTTAATAGTCATCAATGTCAACCAACCATCATAAATGAACACATATTAATAACTATGTATTGCGACCACTCGTTCTCCTCGCCATTATATCAGGATCACATTGAAATAGTTTTCATTAAGGTACCATCACTGTACCAAGTTTTATACAGAAAAATAAGAAACTGTACATATTGTATATTTGTGAAAACGAGGGAGAGAGGAGCAGGTGCAGAGTGTCTGGGGCCTCACCCCACCCCGCTCGAGCCACCACCCTAGCCGCTGAACAAGAGGGGACGGAATCCGGCCAATAGTTTTGTAACTTCTCACTGTGTAGTAGTTATTTATTAATTAAGAAAACATAAATGTTAACAAGACAAGGAATCGTTTTATGTAATTGGATGTAAATAGCAAAGATAAATTAAGGAACTTTTTAATAAATACGGTTCTGGCTGGAATTTTTGTCCTCGTCAGGCAGAGCCATCGGTTGAAAGCTGGCTTCTGATTGGCCGAAATCGAACCGGAGCTTGCAGGCCAAGTGATGGGAGGTTTTGGCGGGAATGAGAAACCAGGCGAGCTGCGGGACGCATGGGAAGCAGTTGTCAACGAGCCGCGTGTTGTCGTCGGGCGTCGAGCTGGGCGTCAAGACGCCGTAGTGGAGATAGGCACCGTCGAGTCGCGAGCATTGTGGGCCGAGGCGCCATCATAATTGTCGTCGTTTTGGGCGTCGGGACTCCATTAAGATATCGACATGTCAGAAAATACGTCGGGCCAAGGCATCTATGATTGGTAAGTGTAGAGACATTGTAAGACGAGGCAGTTGATATTCTAATCAGTCGTGCAGCGACTGTTATCATTAAGAGCCGTACCGACAACTCTGCGATATTAACGGTGCAACGACGTGCTTCCTTGGAATAAGACATTACAGTACTCTAGTGTCCTGAACTTTGACCCATCAATCCATAGTCGGCCAAGCATCCACAGGAATATAAATAAGTTGAAAAATAAAACGCAGCGCCCGTCATATGTGACATAAAATAATTATTTTGTTTTCTAAAATGTTAGCAAAATTTAGAAATTAAAAGTAATGGTCTGTAGTTGCACAACGTGTTTCTATTATCCTTTCGGTAAAGTGGGTTAACTATACGAAATTTCAGTCTAGCCGAGAAAATGCCAGAATTGAAAGACTAATTAAAGATTTCATCATATCCAAAAGATTTTGGGTTGAAAATATTTTACTATTTCACATATTTCTATCGGTGTAGTTGGGTTCACTTCTGCTCTCGCTTAAGCTTGAGAAAGAAGTGTCACTACAATAGTGAAATGAGGGATGTTACATAGTTGACACAAATACGTTCGACTGTAACAGTGAAACACATTTACAGCTGACGTTTCTGCCATAGTATAGCACTGTCAGAAAACAATACGAACACTCGCTTGACCAGTCACCAACATAACTCTCGTCACACTGCAGCAGCGTGCTGGTTAGTAGCTTGTATACCCCTTACCACTTATACTAGTATCACGTGCTCTTGTTTACAAACTACAACTATCACATCTCGGGGAATTAACTATAGTGCAGATGTCCCTCGCGCATGGCATATAAACTAAACCAACAATTATTGCCAAGGAAAAACTCATATGCGGAAATAAAAACTAACTTCCGATACTATTATCCGTTAATTTACTATCTGAAACTAATTAGTTTAATTAACAATCGCTAATATGCATATTTTATGACAGTAAAGGTAGCTTCTCAACGCAAAAATTATTTCAGTACATATAGGCTACGTTATTGAATACGAACTTGAGAAGTTTTGTTTCTCTAATCATTTTGATGCATATCCTAAGTGACAAGTGACGTTTCCGTTGTGTATTTACTCTTCAATACATTTCAGGCACAATACCCACAACCATCCCGCGATAGCATACGTGGTTAGCGACAAAGCAAGAAGTTTTGTCGACCACCGTGTCTACTATAATTATGTACAGTACACATATCGTTGTTGTGAGATAAGACTTTAGATATTTAGCACACTATTGTGATTATTAGGTGTGTTGTTTATATTAACAGGTGGCAAGAAACTACAAATTAACTGAATATAAGAGTAACTACTCTTCAAAAGTGCTTAGCTCATCGCCAACCAACTAGGTATAACAACGTAATTCTGACTAAAACAAATACATTGAAATACGTTTAACAATAGCCCATAGAAAAAAGTTGGCCATGTAATTTTTAGTCTTATTTTCGCAAGGAATGACCTGCCGGAGTCCATAACCTATTGTAATATGTGCACATAATGTTTGTTTGTCCAACATGTAGACGAATGAGGAGGTCAAATCAAACATTGTCAGTGGCGTAGGAACCGGGGGGGGGGGGGGGTACAGAGGTACAATGTACCCCCCCCCACCAAAAAAAAACCCCCACAAATATTCGTAAGTAAACGTAAAAACAAGCAAATGATTTAAACAAATCTAGCACAATATAGTGCAAGGACGGAACTATAAATACGCACATCACGAGATTGCCTCTATGACAGAATGCCTATTGCTGTCCGCACAGAAAAAAAAAGTATCAGTGAACGTACGCGCCTTGACTGAGCGTTGGACGAAGGGGAAGGTCGAGGCGGGGGTGGTAGAATGCACGTGACGTCACTACGCGCAGGAAAATGCGCATGCGCGCCCCTTCAAGTTCCGTGAACGGCTTGTCTACACCTGTTCGGCAGCTAGGGTGTGAAGTGCTTTGTGTTGTAGACGGCGCAATATGTTATGTTTGTATTGTGCGCGCTTCATGCAGTGTCAAAATAAATAACACAAAATAAGTAAAAGGACATTGAAAGATTTTTTCATGTGTGATACGCTACTGCATCAAGAGAAGAAAGAGAAACTGGATGTAGGTAAGCGTGCGAAATGGCTATCATTCTTCTAGTCGTAATTTAGTAGTATGTATCATGTTTTATACAGCGCAGGCACAGAATAAATAATTACTTAACAGAAGCTACAAGGTGCGCTTTTTATTGAACTCGTTTTCTCTCGGGATTGTAATGCTTTCGGGGCTGGAGTTTTTCACAGGCTGTTTGGTTAGCCCAAAATTAAGTATACCTTATTCCAAAAAAAAATCTGCTGGGAAATTGATGTGTAAGTACTGCTACATATGCCATTTATATTTATGTAACTGAGATTTAAACATTTTCAAGTATCTATCAATTCAAGCTGCTTATAGCCCATCTCAAATTTCACGTGGCTTTGTTTACTTCGTTTTACGCCCGATAGCTGTAACAATAACAACAATAAAAAAGCTCCTCTTTATTTATTCTGAAACATTAGTCATTCTGTCAGGTTAAACATTTAATTACTACAGTTATTATATAATAATGTTTTATTAAGAAACAAACCTATTACATTATCCCTGACAATGCAAGTGATTATTTATAATATTGTATCCAATGACATGTGGCTTTGTTTACAATCCTGTACGGGGCGTACTATGAGAGCTGGTACTATACCAACAATGAAAAAGAAACTTTATTACTTTGCTGACTGCATCTTATGAAGTATATAAAGTTTCTAATTTTATAAATAGAAAGTATTCTGTAAATTTAGATAAATATGCCATTACTTTAGCTCTGTTTAATTTAATTCTGTGTTTTTGTATACTGTCTGTGCCAAAAGTCCTGGTTCCTGAGATAACAGAGCTGAGAGGGCCCAGGATGCGATATGCGAGGAAAGGATTTTATTTATTTCATAGTGGTGTAAAGTTTTATCATTTACATTACATTACATTAAAAAAATATTATTGCCTATAAGAATATAAACATCTTGTTGGTGCTCTTAGGTAAATGATAAGTAACTGAGGTATTATATTATTACAGGATTTATCCTATGAAATAAATACTTGTAGGCCCTATCCAAGCAAACACTAGCTGGGTCGTGCCGACTGTCTGGGCACCTGCACATACATGTATAAAAACGAGTCACCACGATGTTTGGTGCAGACAGTATTTGTAATTGTTGCAAACATTAGTCATTCCGTCAGGTTAAACATTTAATTGCTACAGTTATTATGTAATAATGTTTGATTAAAACTTATAACAGTATCCCTGCTTAATTATCGATGCAAGTTTGTTGTGTGTCACTATGTTTGTCAAACTAAGGAACATATATCTAAGTGGCGGCCCGTATTATTGGGCTAAGCACTCCCAGGTTACTCAGGATTTGCATTAATCAGCTTGAAAATATTTTCCCCTCTCGATTGTTTGAATACTATGATTAGGCTATACTCCTCAACGATCGTCTGCTGACGAGCAGATCTTCCCAATACTAAGGAATGCGGCAGTTGTACAAATATTTTGGTAACGCATCATTTACGAAGATATCTGTTTAACTGACAGTGTTTTATGCCT
>PNEQ01079436.1:0-12583 GCA_003012365.1 Medauroidea extradentata
ATGAGACCAGCTCCAGGAGATACCTTTCTCTTGCACCAAATAACTTTGAAACAGTGTGGAGGTAGCTCCACTGTTCACAATATCGATGTTTGGAGGTGCCTCACTGTTGCCCCAATAATTATATATATTTATACTGCACGTAACTCATTTTCACAGAAATATGGAGCTGCCTCCTTCTTGCTGCAAGCCCTTCAATTGAAATCTCCATGGTTTGGGAAGTCAGTTTAGAAAAACAAAGTACGGTATAGTGCAATCCTTGCTACAATTTGCCAACTTTACAATTAATTATTTTGCCAAAGTGACACATTCGTTCAGTATCTTGTACAATAAGTAAATGTACAAAATTTCAGTAAGGGAAATTGTACCTTAAAAAAAAATGTCACTCTGGAAAAATATTTGCCAAATAATTTGGCCAAAAATATTTCCTAAGATTTCCTTTTTTCTTTTCGTATCAACTTTAAAATACCAGCATTTGTGATATTATGCATTTTAGCATGTAGCATTGATGTGTACGATGCCCATGTAAAGTTTGTAGGATATGATATTTTGAATTCTTGTATTTGGAAGAAAATTTCTGTGTTTTTTTTGTTAAGTTTTATCATTTATTTGTATTTTTAAAAAATGTCGCAGATAAATGACAATCAAGATAGTAGACAGCTAATTTTACTTCAATATTCACAGCATGTACCATACATTCAAAATTAAACAACATTCTTAACCAAAGATAGCATACTGGAATTTGGGAAATACTATATATTTAGTTGAGAATGGATGTAGCTACGTAGATAGGAGCCAATCAACATTTTTTTCTATTAATTTGATCACATAGCAGAAAAATAAGGTTCCAGCAGTTAAGCAGTTATCAAGGAATTAACTAACCTGTGACCATGATATGTGCAAACAAACAAGAACAGAGAAAATTTTTTTGTAAACATTTTATGTACAAAACAAGAACTTGGACTTCAGATATTTCAGTTCCAATGACCTGTTGGTTGGCTGCCTTCTGCATAAATCCATTGAAATAAGGTTCAAAGTATTTTATATGTATTTATTCCTTGTAATAATATAGGGAACTGGAATGTCATATCTAAGACAAAAAAAATATAGGTATGTATTGATGTTAAATGTGACAATTGTGACTCTTCCTTTTCTAAGCTTTTACTTTTTTGTGTATCGGCCTAGCCAACTTTGGACTGTGATTTTTATAGTACTATGTATTTTGTGTACAAGTCTGTCAAAGTTGTGCAAATATTCACTGTACCAAAGTGACGAAAGAAACAAGTTTAACAGTTTCTTCATCAGTCTATATCATGGCAGTGAACACTTTAATTTTTTTTTTCTTTTTTTACCACATCTATTACAAATGTGTTTTTGGTGCCTCTGAAAATGTCTAATTATAGCTGTTCCAGATGTCTGTATTCTGAGAAATACCAGCATGAATCATAAAACAGACACATAGAAGTGTGTGTGTGACTTTACTCTTTATTTATACATCTATTATAAATAATAGTCGCTGCCTTTAATATCTTAATAAAGATTACTATTTGTATGAGAAAAGTGCACATTTATTAAGTGCACGCTGTACATAAAGTCTGCTCATACCGGCCGAGGGTTTTTTTTTCTGGTTACTGAAAGTCGTAGCTAAACTAAATTTGTGCCGTTCAATGAATATTGAAGCGCTTGTAACATGTTCGTTTAGGTAACTTAGTATTGAAAATGTTTCTGTATCGAAACTGTCACAACCATGCATTGTGTTCTTCGTTTTAAATTATTGTGTAAAACTTCAGCAGAAATCGTAATATGGATACATTTTTTTCTCCTATTTGGAATGTAATGCTAAAGTAGATAAACTCAAATTTCTTTATCCATTTACGATGTACTTTCGTGATTAGATATATAGTTTTCTTACACCTCCAGTTTTAAGTTATTGTAATTACGTATGTACACTTTATAATTAAAATGTAAAATATATAAAAAAAATTTAATTGTGTCTAACTGAATCACAATCTACAGTATGTTGTTCTAATTTGTAATTGAATTGGTCCATCAATGGTTAACACTGCACCAAGTAGGTAATTTATAATTTTGGTCTCATTTTCCTAAAACTAATTAAAGAAATAGTTTCCATTTTGTCATAAAAAATTATATTTGCACAACATTACAGTTTGTCATTATTATGAATGGTGATGTCTAAGTATTTTTTTAAAATATTATTCTCTGATGGGGATGGTAATTAAAAAGTAATTTCCAAGCTGATTATTTTCGGAACCCTGCAGTCAGACTACTCTTAAGTTACCAAGTTACCCTGTTTGTACCTGCCAGCATTTGTTCTGCTCTATTTTAACTTACCTTCAATCCTACTACGTATGACATCATGTTGTCAAGCTGTTCCTATTATAAAACTTGAAAGTTTTTAAACTTCAGTATCAATTCAACATCTCTATAGAAAATGTCATGACATGTTTCACTAATGCCTTGGAGGAATAGCCAGCATTCTAACAAACAATAGTTTTATTCAGAGTGAATATACATGGTTGTATCAGGACAGTGTGTGTGAATTCTGTGTGGCGATAACTTATGACTGAAATAGTAGTCTTGTTTCCCTCCCTCCCAGTTTGTCTGGAGAGAATTATTGTATTAGTAACCTACCCAGAAAATACAGTAAAACGTCTGCATAACGACCTGACAATTCCTGAGAATAGGATTGTTATTGAAAAGTAATCTTTCTAAAATGGATGTTATGATGAGGTTTTACTGTAGAATGTAAAAATTAATTATATATTATACTACTGTGGTGGTTCTGTCTCTCTGCCGTGTTATGCAGTGGTGTGCGTCGTCTTCGGGTTGTATATGTTTGTGTGTCGTTCCTTGGCACATGGCGACACGTTTAACGGGTTTGTGCTTTGAGTTATTGTTGTTACTGAAAGATGTAGCTTACAGGATGACGATACGAAAAGAAACACAAAGAAACATACCTTTCTGTTTTACGACTATTTATTTGCAGTTACGATCAGTGTTCCAATATAAATAGGTGTCCATTGTAAACAACCCAAATAACAAGATTAACCGGTGACGTGACATGAGATAGTTCGCCAAAACGACTATTCCCGAGTGTCTGCCCAAGACAATAGAGACGCACTGTACTGCGGTTTACATACTTAGTACTCGTTGTCTGATTCACTCAGGAAGATGGCTATACTACTATATATGGTGCAACACCTTGGCACACCTAGAGCTACTGAGTACAAAAGAGCAAAGTAAAAATTTAAACAAGATGAAGTTTAATCAGAGTGATTTCGCCCCCGAGGCTTGACTTCCCCGCGCTAGCGCTCCCGTACACGTCCTCCCTGTCCCGCCATGACACTTAAACTGATAGCACATTCAGCCGGTCATAATTCCACGACCGTTCACGAGCTCCGATGAATCACAACTAACTGATGACAAACACAAACCAGAAAAACTTAGCCGGCCATCACCCGACAACCGTCCATGAGCTCCGATGTATGACAACTGTTTCCAAACCAATCATCAAAAACTTAGCCGGCCATCTCCCGGCGACCGGTCACGAGCTCCGATGAATCACAACTAACTTTTCTGGGAGGACACCCGAACTTACTCGGCCGAGCGGCGGAGTGATAAATCAGGATCCAACTTGCCCAAAAAGCTGCTTGACTGACATTTATAACCTAAAAATTGTATGTAACATAGTTACTGATAAATTTACAAAGCATTTTATTCCACAATACCAGCTAAATATTCATTAGTTTATTAATTGGGGATGTGCAGCGTCATCAATCTGTCGCGGATCACCACCTTTTTAGTGTTGTTGCAGACGGCACTACCACCCACGTCGATCGAGAAACGCCCTGCAGAGCCCCCACATTCCAGCACGTCCCTGTACGCGCCTCCAAGCGAGTGAACTCTGACCTGCCTGCCAGATAAATGCATCCTAGCACAGACTAACTCAGAGCTTATTTGAAATTTTAGTAGCCAGCACTTCTCTGTATGTGCTTCCAAGCAAGATAATTACGACTAGCCTGCCTCATAAATCCTATTCCAGGAGAAGCAAGCTAAGAGGCTACTTGAAATTTAAAAAAATCCAAACAAGGCGAAATATAAGAAAAGTTTACTTAGAAAAGTTGCTTGAAATTAAATTACCTTTAAAATGAGTCCAAACACGATATAAATCCAAAACAATTGACGCGTAAAATTAAATGCTTTTCTCTTGCTTTAACAGTTAAATTTTGAATAGACTTTCAATGTTAATTTCTCTATTAGCATCCCCAATTAATACGTTGGATCCCGCAGTATACATCCTTATACCTGGTCAAGTTAGCCTACTTAATTTGTTATAAACAACAGAGAAAAAAAAATATTAATTAAGACAAAAAAAATTAATATTACTGTATGATAAGAGGCCAAGTAAGTGCTACGTGCCAGTGCACGTCACGCTACTTGATACTCAACAACATCTGAATAGTTCCCAAACAATCAAAGACCAAGTAGTTTGTTGTTTTATTTACATTGTGGAGTCTACCATTTCAAGGTTGCATTACTCCCACTATTTTCACATTATGGACAAATTGAACACATTCCAGATTTCTTTTTGTAATCTTTCTACTAACTAACCCACTCCGTCCCGACTCCTCCTGAATAGTTGCTGTATAATAATTTTGCTTTATGTTAAGAGTCTGTCATATAGATTCACAATTGCTAGAAATCTCTTATCCCAAGCCAGTAGGGGCAGTAGAGTCGTATGTGGCGTACTACAAGAGAGGAGTTGTTGACATCATTGTATGTAGCATGACATTACTAAAATAGTCCCAGTCACAGACATGTTTTGCTAACCGAGCTATTAGTTTGCTTTTGTTAATGGATTTGTTAAAATAGTCTTTACATCTGATCAACCACAAGGTCATTGGATATGGTGACACATGACTTGACCCAATGACAGGAACTGGGAGAGGAATGGGCTATGGCCTTTGTTGAGAAACCATCCCAGCATTCACCTGAACAGCGTGGCCACAGACCTGGGAAATGTCATAGAAATTTCAGGAATTTTGGTCCATGTTGGAAATTTCAAAGAATTTTCTGGCCAGGTTCATTTTCAGCTTCCATTGAAGTTATAAGATAGAAAATAATGGCATTTTTATTAAAGCAGTATTATATATTTTGTTCAAAAGTCACCCTCGTGTAGAAGTGATTATAATGTATGTAATTGTTAGGGTCAATTGTTATTTCTGCAGAAATTTATTATGTTTGCTGGCTAGACAACACCAAAGTGTTCAAAAGAACTTGAAATACAGTATATTCCTTTATTTAAGTTTACGTTGAATTAATTCCTAAAAAGTTGTTTTCACGCTTGTGAAAATTCAGGCGGAACTTTTGAATTTCTGTCACAAAAATCAGGAATTTTCCTTGTTGCGGCATGTGGCCACCATGCTGTAACAATTTGAGGAAACCATGGAAAAAAATAGTCGAAACTTCTGGGCCCTGAATGAAGTCTTAGTGTGTTACCATTGTATCATCTTGCTGTCAGTTTTTTTAATGTGCCTTTCTTTTGTATTACATGAACAAAATGTATGACGCACAACTACTTGCAGGACGGTGCTTTTAGACAGATAACACACACATTTATCCTGTGGCGCTTTGGTCACATTGTTTTGTCAGGTAGGCAGTGTACAAAACAATAGTGGCATTTCTTTTCGTAACTCTCCTTACTAAAATAATTACCTCCTGCATTTAATACAAGTCTTATCATTATGTGTGTACAACATTGTTCAACAGATATACGTAATTAAGTGCTGTATTTTTTATAAAACATATTGTAAAGCATTTTAGAGGTGCTGTATGTAGACTGGATGGGTACAAAAACTACTTAATGGAAGATATTTTTTATAGTGAAATGTATTTTGATACATATTTCTGATAAGCTATGTCTTTTCTATGGAAATCCTGTTTTATGAGATTGTTATTGGTAGGTAAGTGCAATGAAAGCATTTGTGATATGTTTACTATTGTTGAGGTTGTGTTCTGCTTGTTGATGTTCAGTGTATGTCCAAATATATTAAAAGTTCTAAGATGGTTTTTAGAAGTACTGGTTATCATTATTTTATCCCCCATAACAAATTCGCCAACATTTGTGTGCAGTGTTATGTTTATGGTAAAACCTTGATTTTGAGTGTACTGGATGTTAAGAGGCAACAGTTTGGACTGGTCATTCGCAGGCATCAATAAAAATAATAATTTTTAATAAAAATTTCCTGGAACCTGCAAAGTAATTGACCTGTAAACTAATGAAATTGTATAAGCAAGTCTGCAGCACTGCAGTAGGTAGGTAACTGTTGATGTGTACTTGTAAATTGCATGCTGCATGATAAAATATTTCATAAAAAATTAAAACTGTTATTCCAATTAGTAGACTGCAAGATTGTGACTTTTTACATAAAAACAGGAATTGCAACATATTTTTTCATAGTGCAGCTCTGTTACCCTATGTACAGTCAAACCTCTTTAATACAAACCTGAGGGGACCGAAAATTGTGCAGTTTGTAATTTTGAGGTTTGCATTAACAGGTGTTTACAAAAATACAACAAATTCTATAAAAATTATTTTAGGCTGTTTATACCCAAAATACAAACATTATTACCACCCCAATGGCTGACTTTAACAAGTAAACTTGGTATTACATTGTTTTATGAGTAGAGAAAATTTTTATGGAGCATCAAAGGTAATATTCAAATTCTCATCTCATTCCAAGGGGATAGAAAAATACTTTGTATTAATGAGAACTTTGTATTTATGAGAACTTTGTATTAACAGGGTTTGTTTTAACAAGGTCCCACTGTAAAACTGTACCAGTACAATATGCAGCGAGTGTTCTTAGCATTTAAGTGTGTAGTCACAAAATAAACTTATATATTTCAAGTTCAAACTTAATTAAGTACAGCAGTTTAGATACTGGATATTTAATTTATGTAAAGACTGAACATAAGGTCATAAAAATTTAGATAGCTCACTAGTATTGCAATATGTTCGGGATATTTTGTGATAAATAATCATTACATAATATTGTTAGGCACCACCCATGTCACAATGCAATAATTACAGGTTAAGAGTGCATGGTAGATAAATAAACGCTGAAAACATCAATTGATTTCAACGCTTTTTTCAAAGCCAATGTGGATAAAATACTAAAAAACAATCCTAGATAATGGCATTTTCCAACTTTACGAATAAATATTTATTAAAAATTACTAGTTCGCCACGCGTGATCTCTTGTGCCTCAGTTAAATGCATGAGGTTCCGGCGTCAAAGATTGTGCCTCAGAAGTTCGTAACACTGGAAACAATTTTGTTTAAAACGTTGGCTAAAACTATTGTCTATGATTGCTATTGTTTAATTTTCACATCAGCTTCAAGAAACCTATAGTTATAGATGAATGCTTCTAGCGTTGAATTATGTACCACGCCCTCTTAAGTGTCTAGTTATTCAGTTGGCGAGAATGGTCTCAACCCCCCAATATTCGCTGGGCCTTTCTGATGAAAGAATTTCCAAGTTTAAAGTTTCATACTAATTCATTACAGTACAGTGAAATCTCAGTAAAACAGTCTCATAAATCCTAATATTTTGTTATTTGTACTGAAATATCTTTAAACTAAATCAACCATTACACTCGGAAAGAAAGTGGCCAAACATCATTATATCACTGTGCAGGCAGTATTAAATTAAGTTACATGAGTAGTTCATTTTAGGAAGAATATTTATTAACTAATATTATGAAATTACTGATCATAAATACAGTAGTTATGACATACTACAATGAAACAACTTGTAATATAAAAAAAAATAAGCAAAAAGAAACAAAGTAAGGTAAGTAACATAGTTAAAATATCTGTTCAGACACAGGCTTTTGAATTGAAATATTTTGGTTTGCTTGTTCTGTCCTGTTAGAGTTTGCTGTAAATATTGTTTCACATTATGCAATGATTTCACAACACTAGTTGGTACACTTTCAGTTTTTGAATTTATTTACTCAATTGTAAGCAGACGGTTTTTTGCCGTTTCGGACTGTCAAAAATCCCGACTCAGCTTACAATCGGGCTCAACCATTTTACGTACAGTTTTGACCAAATATAAATAAATACGTTTATAAAACAGGCAGTACACTTTGATCAGTACGTGAACGTAATTCATTAAAACGTGCAGTTTTTGTTAGACGGAGTGTGATCTCTAGCAATATCATGGCCGGCCAACAGGTGACGTCACCACACGGGCTGGCCCTTGGGCTCAAGCGTGCCGATTAGGCAGTGTAGTCGCCGGCGTCCTGCGGTACACGCATGCCACCAGTCCGCTATGGTATTGTTACCGCTGTACATATTTGCTGCTTGTACTTATTTACGTAATACATGGTTTCCGAGTTTCAAAATGAAGAGAATACAGTATACAGCCGAGTTTAAAAGAAAAGTCACCAAATATGCCGAGGAAACGTCTAATCTAATGTACTAGCGTAAATTTTTATGCCAGCTCAGTCACGTAATATATTCATGGTTCCATTATAAAGGCCTAGTCGTGTATTTACTTGGTATCTACCACCCACACATTATTTCTAAAAAGTTTGCTTTTCCGGCCGGTTACCAGTCAGCAGATACACTGCGCCAGGACGTGCTGAGTGTCATGTTGAAATCCAGTGCTGGGCCGGGCCAAGCCAGCATTACTCGCATGATGTCGCCCGCCAACTTGTTTACCTACCGCACTTCGCGTCGCATCAAGTTCTTCCATTCAGTTGTGTCTGTCTGGCAGGCAGGAAGAAAAATCATCTGCTTTAAAGACCTGAGAGGTTAAAAGGCCCTAAAACTCTGTTATCATTATCCTGTGTGCAGGACCATCAAAATTCTGCTTTTTTTTTCCTTCAAAGTTTTGAAGGTTAGGTTTCGGCCTACAATCCAGTAAATACGGTAAACCTAGACAGTTTTCTAAAACAGACCATTGCTTCTTTCGAGATGATTTGTTCTTGAATCTCTTCATCAGATGATTCACTCACTGCTGTCTCGTTTTGCATGAAATTGTTAACTATGTCAGCGTCTGTCAAATGAAATGTAGTTTCAACTGTCAAATGAAATGTGGTTTCAACATCCTTGTCGACAGACACATACTCTTCAAAGGGAATGTCAAATTGCAAGGTGTTAAAAAGCATCTTGCCAGATGTCTGCAGGGATACTCTCGTCAGTCGAACTGGGTCCACTTGCCTCATCTTGGGTGTTGATGTTGCCATGTGCCTGTGTTATTCCAGATTTCCTCCAACAGTTTGCTGTTGTTTCTGGCTTCGCATTCCACCATACCCATTATTATCTGGATTTCTTGGGGCACGTTGATGTTGGTCTGTAGCTTGCACATGATGTTAATTAGCAACCCTTCAAATAGACGTTTTCAAAAATGGACCTTGGCGTTTTGGATTATGCCTTAGTCTAGTGGTTGCAACACTGAGGTGCAGTTCGGAGGCAGAAATTCTAGTTAGATGTTTTCAAGCCGTACGTTAATAACATGAGCGGCACGGTTGTCCACCAAAATTATCATTTTTCTGCCCTGCTTTTTCGTTTCTTTGTCAGTTTTGACCAGCCAGTTGAAAATTATTTTTTCGACATCCATACCTGGCTATTACTGACAGTGTCTGCCGGAATAGATGCTGCACCTTTAAAGCGTCAAGGGTTTCTGTACTTTCATATCACCAAGGTACATAGTTTTGTAGTGCCTGTAGTGTTACAGCAAAACATTACAGATAACCTCTCCTTCGATTTTTTGCCACCAGTGCATTTTTCACCTATGACACTTTTTTTGGGGAAAAAGTTTATCATGGGCATTATATATATTGTCTGTAGAATACAATTACAAGATTCCATTCAGTTCTTCAGTCTTCCAGTGTTCTGCAGCTGGTATGTCCGCATCTCGTTCCTCACCAGATATGACATTCCAGGATATGGCACACCTCTTCTGAAAATGATGAAGCCACCCAGAACTTGCCTGAAAGTCTTGAACTTCCATTAAAATACCGAACTGTTTGGCTTTTGTTTGTAACATTGGGCCAGTGACAGTGAAGTTTTGTGCTCGGGTATCCTTAAACCAAGCATGTAGCACATCTTCAGGATCTATTCTCACCAAGTATCAGTCTTTTGCGATTACTGCACAGCGATGAGTGTTCGTATAGCTTCACAATATTTTCCTAATCCTTTAGAATCATAGAAAGCATCGAGGCAGCCAAACAGAACTGATTGGCCACGTGTTTTTTCTTTTTACCTTTATCTATTTTTTTTAAATGTCCGTATTTTCTTTCAAAGAAAACTGCTGTCGTTTAAGTGTTTCATTCGTCACTAATTTCGAATCACAAAACCAATGAAGTTTTAAATTAAACGCATGTGTCGCATGTCGCGAAAAATTACCATTGAAAATATAAACAAGGAAACGCCATTGATTGCACGATGATAAAAACGATGCTGCTACTGTGAATAAGTTTTAGCGCCAACAAAGGCGAGTTTAAGAAGTTGAAGTCTTAGTGCTCGTATCTACCACTGTTAGCACTCTGGTAACGTGGTATATTGCGAGTCATTTTGTTGGAAGTGCTATTGTCGCATTCACATCATATCTATGGAAGAAAATCTAGTGTTTACTTTTCTTTTTTTGCCGCCAAAACATGTTTTAACCAAACTTTTAGATGGATAGCGGTACCAAGATTACATAGTTAAAAACGATGAACATTATTGAGAATTCACACAATTTCGTAACAAAATAGGCGATAAACCTTCGATGGAATGAAATTCCACATTCGTATGTGTGAAATATTTTAACCTTGTCTATATGTAGACAATGAAGGGGATTTAAAAATAATTTCTTAAAGTGAAATATTTGTAGATGTGAAGTTCGTTGCAACTGTATTTCACTTTAATTAAGTGAATAACTTGTGAACACACGTATGCATATTGTAACCAAAAGTTAAGAAAACATGGCATTACTTTTACTTTGATGTTTTAAGATTTATTCATAGGAGAGTTTCTCCCATTCCAATTCCAATATATGCAAGGAAACTTTATATTTCGTACAAAATGTATTGGCTGAAAAGTGTCACAAAATAATATATAGTATGTTAGTACAACTTCTTCCAAGAGAAAATAAAAAATGTTATAGTGCCGAGATATGTATACCAACGTCATAAAAACCAGTCATTAATCACAAATAAAATGTATCTAATGATAAAACATTTAACACGTATATAACAAAATTTGAACTAACAAATTTAATATTTTAAAATATTAAACGTGTTTGGTGATGTTAGTGTACGGAAACCTAAAATGAAATAAATTAGTATAAATTACAAATAAATAAAATATAAACAGTCTGTAAGTCACATTACAGATCAGCACCATGTTGTCATGTGATGATACGAGAAATTGACAGTTGTTCATACAACTATGGAAAACCAACTTTACCCATATAACACCTCTTTGTTACTAAACCATAAATATGACAATGTAACATTACTGTACTTGCTACACTCAATCATTCTTGGTCATCAGGTCCTTCTATACTTTCCTCTATAATCAGTTCATTCCTAGCACTGACATTGCCTTGCAGGGCTAGCAGATCAGTTTGGTAACAGTGGCAAAGACAATGATAAAAGAAGGAAAAGTACTGCAAACTTCTCTCCTCGCTCCATAGTCATTAGACATCTGCGAATAGTAGTTTTACGTTTCGAATCGAATATTGTATAGAATACAATAATATTCACGAATATAGAATATTATTCGAACTAAATACTAAAATAAAAAATAATATTAATAAAATAGGAAAAAACTACTGACAAAATTCTTAAACTTGCTTATAATTATTAGCTTTAGGGTCTACAACTATATAATACAAACAAAGCTTATAATTTATAGTGTGAGAATTATCACTTTCATAACCTAGCGCACATGCTGTTGTTAACCGTACAGACCAACTTATATTTAAAACACATAATTTAAAAATGGCACAGAGAAAAGTTCACATTAATAGTTCCATGTATTAAAGGTAACAGTACTGCCTGGGACACAAAAATTTAAAGTTCATTTCAAATTGTCGTGGAGAAAAGTAAGTTCATCCACATGTTGTGGTAACAGGAGTTCTCTTCGACTGGTGACAATATTCCCTACTGTTGAGAAGACCCTCTCACTCGCTACCTGTGTGGCTGGCAGGCCAAGGTAGTTGTCCGCTATTTGAGCAATAGTTGGGTGGTGATGGTGGTTGTTTTTCCACCACTCAAGTGGGTTGCAGTGTCTTGGTAGGCCTGGTGTGGCAAGGTAGCTTTCAATAGCTTTCATCGTGGATGAGGATTCATTTTCTTGGTGTTCTGGAGTATAGGCCATTCGGAATAAAGTGAGCACTAAAGATTTAACCTTTGAAAAAAATCACTAGCCGTTACTGCATATACATCACCACTAACAAGAGTTACTTTACTGCTTGTATGGTTGGTAGCGATTTATTGTACGTAGTTCCGTGTATTTTCGTATTTGAATACAACATTAGTGAAAGAACATATGACGAACTCGACCT
>PNEQ01079437.1:0-12583 GCA_003012365.1 Medauroidea extradentata
GAAACACATAAAATATGCGCGACATACATGCCAGTACTGCCAGAAGGACTACGTCCTACTAGAAGGACAACTGCATATATAGAATACCAATTTATTGCGTCCTGCTAGCAGGACTTTCATCTAATAGTAACTATGTACAAAAGTCCTTCCGGAAGAGCTTCCGGCAGGACGCTGACGTGTACAATCTATCATTAAGGCTCATGTACCCTGATATATCTTCTGCTCGCCCCGGGCATTTGATTAAGTTTGCCTTAAATCCTTTCGCGTCTTGGAAGAGGTGCCTAGTTGGAACTTCCTCGACCTTTATAACACAATCTGGTTGCGGCACCACGCCTGTGCACCTGCTGGGCAGTGACCGGGAATATTTGACAGTTGGTTGAGGAAAGTTGACAAACAGGCACAGGGACGCGAAAAGGCGCACTTCTAGAGCTCCTTTTCAAGTCTGCTTGCCCCAGGGCCAACAACAGAGTTCCACCACATAAACGCCTTATGTTACCGACGACCCAAGAGGATAACGGTTCGTTGTATCTTATCTCAACGATACCACTATCCTCTATCTCCACCACTATCCTATCAGGCTAATGCGAAACGCCCCGGCAGAAAACTTAAGGTCTGGCAGGAGGTTGCCAAGCTAGTTCAGAAGGCACTTGTGTTCAGGGATTATGAGACTATACTCTATCTATTCCAAGATTGCAGCTTGTGTCACTCCGCCTGTTCGCGCGCTTGAACGGCATTGGCTGTGCAACAAACCGTCGCACCACCTCCACGTATCGACTGGCGAAAAGTGGAGAAACGGAATCGCGCCTCGCTGTGGAGGAAACGGAATCACGACGGACGTTGGCGTCGTCGCGTAAGCCGTAGTTTATCCATTACATGCACGTATAGTATTTCATGCGCACAGAATTATATTACTTTACAAATGATGAAAAAACGCAACTAAACTATTAAATTAATTGTCCTGGACTAAAACACAGCAGTTTAGCGTATGACCTATTTCCTGCCGCAACGACACTGTTAACTAACCAGCCAACCAATGATCGAGAGCTTACCTTTGACAGTGTTTATTTCTGCTGCAATCTTGGACTGGATACAGTATAGGGCATATTTGATCCTGAGTGAGGTGGCCGACACCGCCAAAAGAGGCGCTCACTTCAACGGCCACACAACTGTACGGCTAGCAAGACAATCTGCCAACGTGTTCTGCGTCTTTTTCTTCCTCCACCTAATTCAGACTACGCAGCTACAAACTTCAGCACCTTCGTGTCTTCGCGTCCGGAAGATCAACTCCCCCATTGTTGGGCCTTCTTCCTACTCTCCTCCTAGTCCACCTGTGACCATTGTTGGACTTTCACCGCTCCGCCTCCAGTCTCATTAGGACAAAGCCCAGCCTCCCGAGCAACACTAAACTTCCCACACTGCACAACTAGAGGTGGGCAGCGTCTTAACTAGAGGTACAGAACAGCGACGCCAGAAGCAGGTCAGCACCTGGGATAAGGGGTCTGCCACGCTAGCCCCAAGCCCCTCGCCGACTACCCCTGCTTCAATAATAATAAATCTTACTATATTATACTTTCCTCTATGTAAACTACGTTTTCGCATTTTTTATTTCTTGCACATCATTTAAGAGATTAATGCCAACTCCAGTAGTAAGTAATAAATGTCTACAAACAATGATATAGAAGAATCTTAACGAATTAATTTTATATGTTTGTGCGACAAATTAAATCAGTTTATATTTGGCTCGATCAAATACATACCGTACTTTCATATTTTTCCAAAAAGTGTTTGTCTTCTAGAGTACCATTTATAGATTCCTTCAACAGTTCGTTTAAACCTTGCCAACGTTCGTTGAAACTTTCACTTTCACTGAAAATATTTTCGTTGAGATACGCCACCTGTGAACAACAAAGTGAAAATGCGTTACACATGTAAAATATTGGATGTAATTTAGATTTAACTTTCAAAGTCTTCGGAGAATGGTACGAGGCGTGAGCAATTAATGTGTTTCTAATTATGATAATAGGAAGCAAATTATTATAACTTATAAACTAACGCTCACTGCAGCATTCCAAATTATTTAAAATATTACAACTTATTACTTGCATAATATTAAAAATGCAAGCATGTCTTAGCCCCACCTGTAAATACATATTTCGCCAACCATAATTTGGGGAATCTGTAAGTATGTAGTGATGCTCTATTCGGCTATGGAAAAGGCCTAACATTAAAGTAAAAGCTAAGGATACGAGTGGTTCCGAGAAGATTCTAAGACATAATCCCCACACCACAGAGTTTTGAACCTCAGCACGAGATGTTTACGGATGTCAAAATGATTTTAAAATTAAAACGCGAATTACGTTTAAATTCAATTA
Organism: Medauroidea extradentata; assembly: GCA_003012365.1. Taxonomy (NCBI): domain Eukaryota; kingdom Metazoa; phylum Arthropoda; class Insecta; order Phasmatodea; family Phasmatidae; genus Medauroidea; species Medauroidea extradentata. The sequence goes on from PNEQ01079437.1 coordinate 2,373, forward strand.
TCATAGAGTCCTGGATACTATCGTACTGACAATTATAAAAATCACCGTTTTAAATTTTTATGGATTTTGTGGTTTCAAATCCTTGTTTTTCTAAATACCGTTGTTCATTTTTTACTCGAAAGCTAAGCGTACTACCACCCCGTACTATGTAAATAAACGTCCGCTAGCAGAATATCTGCTCGGCAAAACATTCCCATCGAATTATGATGAGTAGCTCAAATTATATCGACGATTGAATATTCCAGTCGCTCACTGGTCATCTTAACTTTCAAGCCCCTTAAAGTTGGGCTCCTTCTATCTCTTATAGTTACGATTATGAATGTATTATTACTAAAACTAATTTTTGCACCAACTTGTTTACATGCCATCGCGCACATCTGCAGCTGTTTCGTGGTTATTGTCAATGTGTCATCGTTCAGAAGTGTCGCTCATTTGACCCGGCCAATAAGAACAAGGTAACTGAGACACCACACGCCTGTGAACTGCGGGTATAACCACAAGACTCCTGAGACTTAAAACATACAATCCTTGACCTTGAAGCAGGGTTGCAGATGTGCACAAACACTGTAAAAAAAACTTCCTGAAATGTTTAGGAAGTTACTATCCCAGACGCAATACGGGCCAGTGACCATACTTCCGCCTTGTAAATATGATACTTTTACAACAGTTACAATACAAGTCTGGTAACTTCAGTATACATTTGACTATTTTATAAAAAGTTTTATGAGTGCTACCATGGATGTCTGGGAAACTGTTCTACCATACCTACTCTCTTAGTGCTCCTGTACGCACGTCTGGTAAATTTACCAACTATTTTTTTAGAGTGAAGTTACGGCTTTAAAAAAGTTGGGGCAATATATTTTCACTTTAATCTGGTCTTTCTAGTTTCAAGGTACGGTTGAGATTTTTAATTATATGTTAAAATCTATAAACTTCCATGACAATAGCTAATTGTGTACATATATTCAAAATAGTTTTTAAAAAATACCAATTAAAAAACACAACTAAATATTCCCAATTGATACATCTCTATGTATAAAAGAGAACCCATACAGGTTGATACATCAAACTGCAGCCCAAACCGCTGGTCCTCGGCTGGACCTAGAAACTTGAATATTTTTTGCGTGGGTTCCCTTTAGGTGGTAGGCAAACAATAACAAGGAATTTCTCAAAATTCGTCCCCTAAGGGGGTAAAAAGGGGGGAAATGTGTTTCATAAGATTCGTCTACATAACTTGAACTCGACGGCCTAAAGTCGTGACATTTGCTCCAATGGGTGAATCATAAAAAAGCATATAAGCCAATTTAAGGGTTTTTCAAAATTCAACCATTAAGGGGGTGAAAAGACCTGAAATGTGTTTTCGATTAATTATCGATATCTATCGAACTCTTTGGGAAACAGAGTTGCTTTTTACTTCAAAAGAATGCTGATGTGAATACCCAAATAATAGTTTTTCGATTTTTCGGAATTCAACTCCCAAAGAGTAAAACGAAGGGAAATGTGTTTTTTATCAATCGTCTGTACAACTCGAACCCAATGGGCTATTGTCGTGATTTTTTGTTTCAATTAGATACGTAGCTATACAAATGACTTCAAGATGATCGAAATTCATTACTTAAGGGAGTGAAATGCGTGAAATAAGTTTTCGATTATTCCTCTATATCTATCGAACCAATCGAAAAATCGAAGTGCTCTTTACTTTGTATTGATGCTTATGTAAATATCCAAAATACAATTTAAACATATTTCCCGAATTCGGCCCCAAAGAGGTAACTAAAAGGTTAAAATATGTTTTCGATTCCCAATCGATATATCGACATGATTGTTGTTTAAGATTGATGCTTACTCAAATGTCTGAAAAGTAATTTACGAATTATCAAAATTCGCCACCTAAGAAGGTGAAAAGGGATGAAATGTATTCTCAAATAATCGTCGATATATCTTGAACCCAGCGGGCTATTGCCATGTTTTTCACGTCAAAGAGACACCTGTTAAGTAGTCAAAATTGTGATTCAACGGTTTTTCAAAATTCAGTCTCTTAGGAGGTGAAAAGACATGGATGTGTTTTGGATAAATCCTTGATATATATCGAACATCGAGTTATTCAGTTTATTTTCGCTTCAGGATGATGATTAATTAAATGGCTGCAAAAAAGGTTTCAGATTTTTCAAAATTAGAACTCTCAGTACTGTACAGGGGTGATGTGTGTCTTTTTAGTGAATGACTGATTTCCTTGGACAGAATGGGTTATCGTCATAATTTTCACTTCACGAGGATTCTTATATACATATATAAAATGTGAAATAAAGATTTTTCGAAATTCAACACATAAAAGTGTGAAAAGGCATAAAATTTGTTTTCTATCAGTCGATGATATTTATCTAATCAGTAGAGATACTGAGGTGTTGTTCGCGTCATAATTATGCTTACGTAAGTACATGAAAAAGTTATGCAAGTTTTATATTTTGTAAGATAACTTAATTGTTAGAGGTTCAGAAATGACGGAGACATATAAGGGCGACCTTGAAACGCGCATCAAATGCCGCATCGTCTCAACGAGCCAAGCTCTGAAATAGCGTGTGAGCTTCCCGCTGAACCGTTTTTTACTATGGTACATTAAGCGGTGACTATATGCTTACATTGGTGGAAAGTCCGTAGCAAAGTTCAGTGCAAGTCGCAATCTAAGTTTCACATACATTCGGTTAATAGAAGTTGAAGTACGGCAAACTGAACAGACAGTTTTTAACCATGTTGGAGGACTTAGAAACAGTATTTTTAATTACCATAGTGTCTCAACAATGAGGTTCCGACCTTGTTTGAAATATGGTTTCTTTTCATACGTTGGCACAATGGGAACATGTAGAATTGTTTCGTAGATAAAACCTGTTTACGAACATACTGCAACGCATTTTGAGCATGTGGTAGGCGGCGCCCTTAAGAAGAAAACATAGTTTGTAAACTTTCAAGACAGACGATCTGAAAAGTAAGTACGACCAGCGAGAAGTAAATTATACAGTAGTTTTCATTCTACAGTTCTATCGAGGCCTGTTGTTGTACAACGTCTATAAGCCTAGTACACGGTCGTAGAAGTACAGGTCTGGACACTCGCGTATCTACCAATGTATTTTGCTTGACCCCCTTGTTGTTTGGCGGAAGTTCACCAAGTTACCTATAGCGTTGTGCGTCTTTGGCGCTGCAATCAGGGCGGTCGGGCTCAAACTCCATCCACATTTTCCAGTGTTTACATTATAAAGTAAATAAAGATTGCTGGAGACATACTTTAGGATTGTGAGCAAAGGAAGTATTTCATAAACTGGAAAAAAAAATCGTTTTGATAAATTGTTTATCTTTGTAATGTATAACACTAGTAAAATTTGAGAGGGAAGTGGTCGGAGTTTGAGCTAGACCGCCCTGATTGCAGCGCCAAAGACGCACAACACTCTCGGTAACTTGGCGAACTGCAGCCAAACAACAAGGAGGTCAAGTTTCCAGGCGAGTGTCCAGACCTGTTCTTCTACGGCCGTGACTTAGGAAATTAATTTGTATTTTTAAATTAGTTTTCTGGAATAATTTCGACGTTATGTAGCGCAGCTGTTTGTAGTTCCGGTCTATTGTTCTGGAGGCTCTGGGCTCAAATTCCAGTATGTCGGATTGATCCCTCTCAGATCGTATTAATGGCTTTTGCTATAAATTAGGGAATAGAGTGATTATTTTACTGTTTTTTTTTTTCAAGTTGACAATGCACAGTGTATTGTCTCATTCTCTTTTTGGGACCCATGTGGCATTTTATCTGTTACTTTTGTGACCTCTGTTGTAAATAAAGCAATTTTTCCTTGTCAGCTGTTTCTTATTGCATAATAATGAATATATTATGGTTCCAACAATTTCAGAAAATCGATTAAGCTTATATCTTTGCCCTGTCATGATAAATATTTTGATACGTCGAAAGGAGCAGAAGTTATCAAGAAGAAACGGATTAATCCAAGATGGTAGGTATCAACGCCCCTTAAAGGCTGTGCAAACGTACATTTCTGACACACAAGTACTGCAAGGCAGATGAAATTAGTGCAATTTGAATTAAGCCGTTCAAAAGTTGTAAAAATATATATTGCAGTCATCTGTCCACTCAAGTTCCTCGACAGCATCAGCCCGCGTATACCATCTCACTAACTTCAAGGTTGGGGACTAAATACGTTTATATTTCTGCGAAACATTATCCCGCCAAAACTCCCTAAAAACACTTAACTTCGAGTGAAGGTTTTAAAAGACAAATATGTTACTAAGAGCAGCATCTGCAATAGTTTTGCTCAGGGGAAATCAGACTTAACACCACGTAAACTACGTATTTCATTCGTTTTACCTCTCACATTTAACGGTCTGTAATTATTCCACAACGTCAACTTTGCAGTGCTATAAATAAGGCTCAGGAAAAGTCACTGTTAGTGGCAGCGACAAACCCAAGACTGCACTTCACGTGGGCAGATATAGCTACATATCCTTCTGTAGAGTTCACTCAACTAGCATATTTGGCATTCTAGCGCTTGATGGCTGAACTCCTTATCTGGTGTACAAAGATAGATTTGGCATTCTAGCGCTTGATGGCTGAACTCCTTATCTGGTGTACAAAGATAGATTTCAGTTATACACGCCAGTATGGCCGCGGACGCACTGCTAATAAATTTATAAAATTAAACTGAATAAGTTTGAAATAAAATAGTAAGTACAAGGCTTAACTGATATAATTTTTCACATGTGTTTCAATTATTTGCCAATAAAAAAACTTTTTAAAAATTAATGTGATAACTGAACGTACTTCCAATATACTGACAAAATCAGTAAAAATATAAACGGATACTGTGTTAGTCGAACTAAAAAAGTTTAATTTCTGAGTTTCCTATTCAAAAATACTACAGTAAGATATGTAAATAATTACGCTTGAACCAATAAGTTAAGTACAATGTATTCCATAACAATCATGCAAATTAGCCGCTGGCATGCGGAACCCTTATGCGCCGACATGCAATTTATAAGTTTGCAGATAAATTATCGGCCAATATTTATGTTGCGAATACATGCGACTTATAATCCGCAGACCACGACACTACACCCTCATGCAACTATGAAGCTACAAGTATCACATCAGTTCGAACATGGATTTCGCAGAGTGAGTGAGTGAGAGATTTTGGTCAGCGCTCAACATGTTGGTCTTAAGCTCTTGTGAGGGGTGACATGAGGTGAGTATGGAGCAACGCCGGAATGAGAGAGCGGAGGAAATTGGAGATCCCCGAGAAAACCCGCCGACCAGCGGCATCGTCCGGCACGATTCCCACATGCGAAAAAATGGGGACCTACCCCGCCGGTAATCGAACCCGGATCGCCTTGGTCGGAGGTGAATGGTCTGACCATTTGCCCGCCACGGCCCCTGTATTCCGCAGAGGTAGCTTGTTTGTGTACTGCTTTAACCAGGAGAAGAAAAGTAAATGGGGAAATGCAATTATAGGCACGTATATTCACTGCTTGCCGTTTTTTGCTTGATCAATTACACAAACTTCGTGCAGAATTACGTACAGAAGGTTCGAGATAAATTGAGCATTTTTAAAACCATAGTAACTGTTTTTCTTACAGATAATTTGTAGTTTCCTATTATATTTTACTGAACAAATCGCCCTAAATAACAATCACAGTGTATAGTCTCCACTGTACTCAAAATTAAACTTCTGAGGTCACAATAAATACAAATTTAAAACATTATTCTAGACATAATTGTATTCAGAAACGCTCCGTTAATCGCAAATCAACTATACCTAACCTAAAATATGTAAGCAATTTTGATGTGCTCCTGAAGTTAGTAGGACCTTCGATATCAAAGACAAACACGACATTCAGGAATTCCAATTCTCTAGAAGAAAGACTGTCAGTGATAGCACGGTAAGGAAAACAAACAACGAACAATACATCAGTTTTATTGTTAGCATTTAGCAGATACACTTGCTTCTACGATGTATAACTATTGAAGGCAAAATGAAAGAACCTCTTACTCATGAGGGAAATGTAAATGCAACACCTATAAGTCTAAGAAATCAGACAGCGAAATGTTGGGTCTGATGAAATCCAAGTGGTTGAGTACTGTCGGTAGCAGTAAGTGACGAGGAAGGCAATTACGCTGACAAAAGGGCGTTAGGTTGGTAATGAAAGCCAGGTTGAGATTGAGTATGCGGAATGTTTGTGATGTTCTGCGGGAACATGTGATGAAAATGAGGGGTTCCTTGAAAGCGATTTGGAAATGTTCCAAATGTTTGTTGAGTTACCCGTAAAATACCTGAAAGGAATTCCATTTTAGCTTGTGTTTTTTTTATCATAGGTCATTCTCCTCAATACTGGCACCAAAGATAATAGAATGTCTTCGGCATGCTTTTCTTTCAGAATGATTAGTAATATGTCTTCATCTCATACTAATGTGCATTTTTGTTTTTACCTGAAGGAATACTCTGTGGACGATGGCAGGCTGTTTCGTCTGTAAGATTCGTTCTATTTTCAGAAAATCCACTTCCAGTCGAATGAGGCTTGTGTCGCTAACAGTCTCCCTGTCTTCCATACTGGAGAGTAAAAACGAAAGTTGATCAAAATAAATGTACTTCCGTCGTTTGTGCTCTGCTTGGCCAGATGCAACTTTCAAAATGTTTATTTAACTCCTTCCTGGAAGAAGTTGTCAGGTTTCGCTAACGCCATTGTGTTTATTTCGCTGCGGAAAGAAATAGAAGCTTGTAGTGTAGTTAAATGATTGCACGCAATATGAACAGTAAAAAGAAATATATTTGCACTGATAATATCGCCTTAGGTACTGTGTGATTGTGTGACTGAGAGCTGGTAGTGTGATATACCTCAAATAGCCTTTGAAACTGCACTGCAGTTTACATCACAGGTACACACGAGTTATAACGTATAGTCATGCGTGAAGACCACTTGTCGTTAGTATTTATACTGGCACCAGATTTAGATAGATAATTAGACAAGAAGATAGTGTATCACGGGTGGCTAATTTGATGTCATTTCAGAATTTTCATGTTCATATATAGTTTTATTTTTTTAAACTCATTTACAAAAAACTTTAGAATGCCTACTTCAGAGTGCCTACATGTCTATGACAACAATCAGGAGATGAGTAGAAACATGCAATAAGTTATGGATTTGCTTGAACTATACATGTATTCTAAGAAGAAACGAAACTACTTGGTTGAATACAGATAAAATATTTGCTCAGAGGACAAACATTTCCAACTTTTTCGGAACAGTTGATGGAAAGCTCATAAGAGTACAACGACAGTGGTAAATGCCGATTATTGTTTTATTTATGTGTATATTGGATCATATGGCAGTCCTGGTGCCTCGCGCGTATTTCTACGTTAGAATTATGGACAAAGACTTGGAGATGGACCAGCAAATGTAATACGAGTGGAAAAATTTAAAATGCTCCAATTGCATATGAATATAAATGTAATAACGGATCTTTGAAACCAACAGCTATATTTGTCTAGTGTCTCTTAGTAACATTGTGTTTAGAAGTATATTTAAATACAGCCATTTCTTCCGTAAAACAAATAGGCACATACTAAGCTATGATTGTACAATTCATACATACAAAATTTTGATGGAATATTTTAATAGCAAGCACTTTTCTGTATGTTTAAATAAAAGATTTAGTATTCAATACTACAGTTCAGTATTAATTCGAATAGTTGCTATATACGACAACGTCATATTTATATACAGTCAATTATAACGAAGCACTTACCAGACAAAACCCAAGTATTGCATATTTAAAATAAACATTTCAATAAATATGTACGCACTTATTTATTATTTATGTCATTAGCACCTGAATTCACATTTAAAATTAGTTACTGAATAAGCTACTTAATAGTTAAAGTTGTAGAATACTTAAATATATTTGAATCCATGAGTAAGATATTTTGGTCAGCGCTCAACAACGGAATCTTTAGCGCTGGTAAGGGTTGACATGAGGTGAGTGTGGAGCAGCGCCGGAATGAAGGGGTGGGGAAAATAGAGATCCCGAGAAAACCCGCTGATCAGCGACATCGTCCGCCACGACTCCCACATGCGAGAATCTAGGAACCCGTATCATCTTGGGGAGAGGCGAGTACTTTCTCCAGCAAACAGAATGAATTGTACGGAAAACTTATTTTTAAATTATGTTTAATTCATGTGAGTGTGAACTTAAGTATAACTAGTTTTACAGAGCATAGTACATACCATTGTTGTAAATTTTCCAGAATAAAGTAATTTTCGTGAATAGCTACTCAGGTCTTTCTTCAGCAGCTCAAATATTTCTTCCAAATATTCGTCCCCTCTTTTACATTTGTTTAAGTGTCTCTCTTCCACATTTGATACCTATGAATTACCAGAAAACAAATAAGTTATGTGATACATAGTTAAGTGATACATAGTTATAATTTTATGGGTTTTTTAATGTCGATAGTCTTAGCGAGGGTAAAACTTGGGGGAAAGGGATAGACAATTGTAGTTCTCTTCTTATGTTAGTAATTTAGATATTGTTGTATGTTTGTGTTAAAAGTTTTGTAATATTTAATCCCATATAAAGTATTTAATGAACACTGAAGAACCAGAAAATTAGGATACCAATCGGAACCCTAGTAGCAAATACAATCATTTTTCAGTTGGCCAACTTTTGGCAGAAGCGGCGAACGTTCACTAGTATGATGGCCTACTTTTACTGGAATGGTTGTTGATCAGACCATGTCAGTAAAAATGTTTGTAGTTACACTAGGAAATTATTTTAACGTGGGCAAATTAGTTTTAAAAACTGACATTTTCCAGCATAAGGTCCACAGAAAGATTAGCAAACTAACCCACAAGCATCTGAATATAAATAATGCTTGTGGTACACTTGTGGTTAATATGTGGGTGATTTCATTATGCATCATGTATAAATGTAGCCGCGGGTGTATTCCGAATGTTTACTGCCTGTGGGCTGCTTATCACGATCAGATTTGCACAAGTGGACCAGTTGATGTTTACTATTTGGGAATTTATATAAACCAATTTATTGTTACTCCATAAACTCAGTATGACATGTACGCCACTGCGTATTTTTAAGTAGTCTATAAAGAACCACCCAACTAGTTCTGTAATTCCAATTGATTCCATGGTTGCAGTACCTAATAGGAGGACATGTGAGACATGGTCGATCATAACTTAGATTATATCAGCAAGCAGCGTGGCTTTGCCTCGAACGTAATGTGTGTTCTCTCAACAGTTACTTAAGTTTCTGGACAGAGTTAAAGGTATATAATATTGTTAGAAGAATCAAAACACTTTAAGGTCAACGGACATTGTGAATGTGTGTGCTATATAAGAATAAATGTAAATAAAATTCGCCAGTAACAAAAGTATATGTACGCGAAGTCTTCTTGTCTACCGGCTAAACTAGTCGGAGTAAACCACCACACACTACAGCTCCGTGTTTACTTATAAATGTGTGGTAGTTAAATAAACTATAAAAACACCAATTGCGAACTCATCACGTTTTTGAAAGTCAATATGGAAAAAATAGAACACAACAATCTTAGATAATGTTATTGGCTAACTTCATGATCAGACATTTACCAAGAATGATGCAATGGCTAAGCGTGATTTCTTGCTTCACAATCGAATATACGAGATTACGGGGTCAGCGATTGTTCTTCAGAAATACGTTGCTCGAGAATGAATTTTGCTGAGAAAGTTGGCAAGAACTATTCTCTAAGGATACGGTTTTATGATTAATTTGCACATTGGCTTCGAGAAACTACAATCTTAAACTGATGCTTTAAGGTTGTTCAAGTGGGGAAAAAACATAATTTTATATTTGTATGAAATAGTGTTAGTTTTGTACACATTACTTGAGAGTACATATACCTCTAACGGAAAAAATTTAGCTCATATAGTTTTCCCGTAATGGCACTTCAAAGTCAAAATTTGCGTATTTTTACTTCATACAAAACTTGAAAACCAGTTAACATAATGAAATGAAAAAAATCATATCAAAACTACGCGTTACTGTCTATGGCCTGTAGCATTTAAAACCCGTTACAAAAAATGTTTATGTTAAATATAAAATTTCAAAATTTAAATTTTTTTTGGTACTTTTAGAAATTTATTTTAAACACAGAAATATTTTATAATGTGTTTGT
>PNEQ01079438.1:0-12583 GCA_003012365.1 Medauroidea extradentata
ACTTGTATTGTTATGTTAAAACCACACTATTTTTGCATGCTAGGAAGTGTCTAGTAAAGGTAAACTAATAAAAAATTACATAAATATATATAAATGACTGATGGTATGGCCATACGTAAACACTGCCGTTTTGTATTGGTAACTTACTCCAAAGATACGCTCAAAATATGTTAATAGACTATATGAAAAAAAGATATTTAATTTAAAAAATGTTGTATTTATTATGTCTACTATTGTTTTAAAGATTTGGGTTTAATAAGCAGGAAAGCGAAGGCCGATTGCAAAAGTAAGAGGATATCTCGATGATAAGGCGCTGCATATAGTGGACTAGTTCCCGCGCACTAGCATGCGCTAACTCACGCTACTCACGCGTGCTTCAATGTAGAAAGCTGTTCTATGGCTTAAAATGTAGCTAAATACATTTGTCACAACATTTGTTTAGACTATTTTTTGAATACGGCCCAAACTTCTTTTAAATTAGTGTCGTAACGTGATCGTAAACTAAAATAAAATGGTTAATCGATTTTCTGCTGCAGATATTTATACTATAACAGCATTTATTTTTAAATAACTATACACTTTCTGATTCAACTACTCAAGACAAACAAAATAAAGTTTACAGAACATAAAAATGTTTATTAGAAAAAAGTTACACCAACTGAAAGCCAAAGTGGTCGTATAGCTGACCCGCCATCTTTGAACGCCATTTTGAGACGGAAAGCTACCGATTTCGATGTCCGCGTCTCGATATTCGTAATCAGCGGTATCAAATTAACAAAATATGTAAGTCTTAGCTTTATGTTCGAGGTGAGCCCACAAATGCTTCTGGCTCATAGCCTAACCAGGCCGGGCAAGTACCATTACTCCCAGCCCTCAAATCGGCTCCTCCACTCCCCTCACTTTTCACAACCATAGTCCTGCATGAAAAGACTTTCTTTCTCGCTCATGTTCTCTCTCTCCCTCCCTCCCTCTGTGCCTCTGCCTCTCCCCGCCCCTTCCCTTCTTTCAGTCGACTACTATTTCTCTCCTCCAATACCGATGCGAAACGCCTAGATCCTGCTCCTGTGCCACGCTTGTGCTGCCATCTACCTAAAAGACGGTAACGATGCGCTCAAGCAAAATACGCTACGTGGTGGCGGACTCGAATACTACAAAACCAGACAGCTCTGTGCGCGGAGAGAGAAACTCGGGCCCAAGCCCTTAAGGTTTGGGAAGCTGTATCCATTATTTTTAAATGCAAAAGCAACGTACGATTCAACCTCTAAACATTATTTAGTCTTTGCAAACTGCACGACGAATGCTTCTGTAACTATAAACAGACGTTAAATAAACGTATATAAATTAATATATACCCTCTTTGGCCCTTATATATTAAAAAAGACTCGTCCTATAATTAGATAACTTCAACTTTTGAATTTCCGCCAAAAATATTGGTTTACTGACACCACTGATGCTCTGAAGCGCCAGTAAAATCGGTAATCTCAGTAAACGGATGTAGCCTCGCACAGGGTATCGTCATCACCCGACCATCAGTGCCGTCAGCAATATCGGAACTATAGCTGACATTACTGAAAACACTGGCCAGTGAAATCAGTGAATAACGGAAGGCGACCTAAGTTAGGTCTGGCAACTTCCTAATATTTTTGACTGGCTTACTGAAGCTCGTGGCTTGCGAACTAACGGCGCTAGTAGTAGGTTGACCCAAAACAAATACGTTTTTTCCATAAGAAAGCATGTAAACAATGTGCAGCGAGTGTTTTAAAAGAGAAGTGTTGTGTGTTACAGTGTTTATATGACAATAATTCGCGTATGATGAACAAACTACAGTTAAATTTATGCACTACCAAGATATTCGTTTTTGAAATCGTTAAATAAATATAACAAAGTGGCTAACTTTGAAGAGGTAGTCTGGAAGGCATGTTCGCAGTGAAAAGGAATTGAAGTTAAATACAAATAGTGTTGTGTCGGCCTATTATTAACGGGATAGTTTAATAACAAATTTCCATGGAATACTTTTTTGTGTGGTGAAAGTTTTGGGTTATTTTAGCTGTGTGAAACATATGTTCTGAAAGTGGTTTCAGGGGCTGGAATGGCCCCATTTCCCTTGATTATTGAACAACTTATTTGAGAGAATATGTGTAAGTAATTAAGGAAATAAATCTTTGTCGTCTCTTACAAAAATTAGTTTAGCTCCTCATGAAGTTATTAACACTCCCTTGTGAAAATAAATACACATTAAAGATTTTGAAAATTGTCATCTCGCCTTACATATATTTCGTTGTGGAAAATGCCTAAAATTAATTCTAGTTGCCTTTTAGGTGATTGTGTTTACAGAATAAATAATTAATAAACTAGTGTATCACTAATGTTTTGTATCAGATTATTATCTCACATTGTTTTCAAATTCTGTTGAATTAGACCAACACACTTAAAAACATTTCTAGGAGAGAAGAATCTGATACTTGGTGCTTACTTGCAACATTAAATAATACATTTGAATTATGTGAAATCTGTTATCAGGGTTAAATTTATTAGCTTGTGTATGTGTAAACAGTCTAAAAGGTTCTGCAACTGTTAAAGACCAGACAAATTAGGCTATTTGTATTTTAATTTCGAGGCATGTTCCTTAAGGACGTGGTCTACCACAATTTTCATCATCATTATTTTATTTTGTATTTGTACCAGATATTTTTTTCTTGTTTTAGACACAAAATGTGACTAAATTTGGATCTTATGAATTTATTTTATCTCTCATAGTTTTCGCGTAATGGCTTGTTAAAGTCATATTTTGCATGTTTCCGTTTTAACGACTACACTAAAACCAACTGATATACCAAACTCAAAAAAATCACACTGGATAAAGACATTTCAGGCTTTAATGACATGCTCATAAAATTAAAGAATAAACATTATTTGTATTTTTTAAAAAATTATTGAACTTTTTAATTTTTTATTTTCAGTTTCAGCAATTTTTTAAAATTCAAATAATTTTTATTCTTAAATTTCATGAGCATGTCATTGTAGCCTGCAATGTCTTTATCCACTGTGATTTTTTTGAGTTTGGTATATCAGTTGGTTTTAGTGTAGTCGTTAAAATGGAAACATGCAAAAATATGACTTTAACAAGCCATTACGCGAAAACTATGAGAGATAAAAAAATTTCACAAGAGCCAAATTTAGTCACGTATTGTGTTTAAAATAAGAAAAAAAAATATCTGGTACAAATAAAAAATTAAGAAATGATGATGAAAATTGTGGTAGACTGCACCCTTAATATTACTTTATTCAATACCACAACACATACATTAGCTACTAGTAATAAAGTCTGAAATAATTACTTGCAAGTATGTAAATTTATCATGTTCCGCTCTTCTAGAAAACCAGACATAGAATGTTGCACCAAAAGTTGAAATAGAATTACCTAAAATAATAACATTAATGTAATAGGCCCACTGGTTATTATAAACATGAACATAAACAAATAAAGTTAAAATATTTTTATAGAAACAAATCCAGTAATCATGTGGGACTGTGCTGCAGCTAGTGGCCCACTGATGGTTAGCGAAGAATTACCGCAGTAACCTTCTCCTGTTGCACGATCCTCAGCAGCTGATTGCATGCATTCATATTTTCTTGCTATACATAGTCATAACTCCTAACATGCAAGTTTTTTGATTACTAAAACCATTCCCTAGCATAAGAGACAAGAGTAAAACATGAACCCTCATTCACATCACATAAAATCTGTTCGAAGATAATGATATTAATAAAAATATTAATTTCACTTGTATTTTGGTAACATCCCAGTGGCAAGCTGTACTTACCCTCTTTTACATTCACCTTTATTGAACTTTCCAATTACAATTCCCCTCATTTTCACTAACTTCTCCAAAATCAAATTCCACTCCCCTCACCAACCCTCTAAGCATTGACTGCCTACCCTGCTCTGTCCTGCTCAACATCTCCTGAATTTTCTCACTATTATTCCCACTTCCTCTGTACTCTGCCTTATTTGACAGGCAGGCTAACATACCTCAGCCTCCCTCTCCATTCACCATCCTGACAATTCCTCTCATTTCCTTCAATGAGTTTCACACCAGATCCTTCAGCATCACTGATGGCTGAAATTTCACTTCGTCCTCACCAGCCTGCCCTTGCTGCCTTCTATTCCAAGTACGGGTCTCACTCTGTTACTGCATGCTCTAACATTAGTCGTACCATTGTAGGATATACACCTTTTCTTTAACTACACTACTATCACCCTTCGTTACCCTTCCTAGAGAACTTCTCCCAAAATTATAAACTGTGTTTATAACTAAAATGTCATACAAGCCTTTTAAACTTTTAATTTATGTAATCTGAAATTGGCTGGTTTAATTTTTCATACTGTCATCGCACAAGTGCCACACAATTAAGGGGTGATACAATAGAAACATTGAAAAAACTATTTACTATATTAAAGTGATCATATCTGGAAATACTTTCTTATACTTTAAAAGTCTATATTTTTATTTTATCCACAAAAGTCTTAATTTTTTATTCCTTATAGATCAAAATGATCTTGGGATGTAGAAGTTGTCAAGTACAGAGATAAGAGACTAGGACGTCAAACAAAAAAACCACAAGTACAGTTGCTTGTTACAATATAAATTTCATCAAATTGTTGACATATAAAACAACAGCATGTTAATATAATGCCATAATAGTGAATACGGTTTGTAGGCAAACAATCAACATGCAATTGGTAAGTGCGCAGCACATCAATGGGCCATAAATTGCCTGATGCTGGACTACAAAACAGCTTGCCTGTTGAATGCAAGGGGGTGTCCTTTGAGGAGGTCTTTATGCCTCTTTTCAAAGAGTTCAGTATTTGTTTGATAAAGGTTTTTCAATTAATCAAGTTACTTGTTACCTGATTTGATAGAAGAATAGAATACAGTTTTCTTTTATATTTTTTTTAATTCTTTAGCTATATCCTATTTTGTGGTAATATCCTGCATACTGTGTTCATGTACAATCCAAATACAGTATTTCACTAAAATAATATAGTGCTTTAACTTTACACCTAACCACATAAATGTTATTAAATGATTAGTAACTAGCTAATAGACAAAATCTTCAAGATTAATCAACGATCAAGGACATACAGTGATGTGAAGTGAAGATGACCAATGGCTGAAGGGGAAAGTGAGACAAAAAACAACAGACGTGTTAGGGTTACAATTTACATTCAAGTTTTTATATCATTTTGGATGTTATGCATTGACCGTTAATGAGGATCAACTTACTGCTTATTCAAGTCACGATCAAGAAATACAAATTTCAGATCAAAGCAAGAATTTTTTAGCAACAAATGGCTTTTATTGAGAATTGTTTAACTTTAAGACATTAAGTGTGCAAAAGGGATTACAACATTTTTGGTTCCAATGTTTTCATATTGTCATAATATGTCAATCACAGCTTTACTGTTGATTTTATGTCACAATAAAATCATAAATAATAAATTGTACAACAGAAACTAAGAAAGTGACTTAAATAATTTCAAGAGATGGGGCATAACAAAAGTTAACATATCTTCAACAATAAATACAGGAGTAACAACAGTTCATAAATGAGCAAACACAAGTTAAAATATACAATATTCGTAAAGCCAAATTTACCACACTCAACGTATATACGCACACATAAATGTGAGGTTTTTTTTAAAATCGGATTCACAACAACATAGAATCTAGAAGAGCACAGAAGTTGTCCTTGGTAGAGTAAATTGTAGAGAATAAATTATGACACAGTAATAGGATTTGACAAAAAAAAATGTAGGTAAAAATGGTAAGTATTTGATAAATTTTACTAAAATTTTAATTTGTCTTATGTTTTATGACTACTCTAAACTGGATTCACAACCATCACTTACCGGTAGCGTATGTAAGAAGTAGAAAGTTGACCAACTCAGACACGTCATATGATGTGAATGCTTGTGTGCACCCCAATGTTTTTTTTTTTTTTTTATTTACTTTTACGCTAAGTGTTCGTTGTACATCTAACTTCATTATGATTTTGTCTTAAAGCATCTCATTTACTTTGCTTTAAAAATAAATTATACAAAATAGTGAACTGAAGTTATTACTCGCAATTATGAAAAAAAAAGTTTCATTTACTGTAATACACCCCTACCTTCAAAGCCTGAAAAATAAATTTATTTATTGCCTTCTAATGTTCATATTGTAATGATACAGAATAAATGGGATAGCATACCCTGAGAAAACATAATAGCCAATTACATCCCTATATGCTACACATTACATAACGCACATCCTGCTAGACCCCATAAGGTATCACCGTCGATGTAACGAGAGCAGTCTTCGACTATATCACAGTACCACCCCCATACCTCTAGATCTGACAATGAAGAAGCTTACTTGGCCAATCATTGAAAAATTTCAACCAGTAACATAAACGTTAATTGCGGCTCTCCACTGTTACCTATATGCTTCTATATATGCCTCTTCCATGAAGTCACCTTTGCTTGGAGCACAGTACAGCTATGTACTCTTTTAACACCTTCCACTTCCCCTCACCCCTGTTGAGGTCTTGCTGTGGTATCACAAGTTACAGCAGTTTCCAATCGGCCCCTGTATTCTGCTGCTGGATGACTAAATGACTATCACAATCTACTTACATATCCATGGGCTATGTACATAATAGTAAAGTCAAATTGTGACTTATACACCTACTTTTTTTGACAACATTGCTTGCAAAATTTGTGATAAGCTTTTACATGTGCATATGTATTATAACATGCCAACAATTAAGCAGTCCAGTATGAAAACATAGCCTACTTAACAAAGACAGAACTATGCATATTGGTCTTGGGTACAGTAAAAGCTAGTTAAAAGTGAGACAAGTGCAATTGTGGAGTACTAAGTGGCAAAAGGCCAATGTGTTGTAATCATATACTGTAGTAGCACAAAGTTATATTGTCCCCACAAATGGACGCTAACATGTTTGTCATGGCTACGCTGAATGTCTCACAAATAATAGTTTCTAAGCTTCTGTGACAAAGACGGTAAAGATTGCCCTGTGCAATCTGAGCAGGCATTTTGCACGATGGTTCATCCAGTATTTGAATATGCTGCCACTTAGTGGGGTTTGTACAGGGAGGTGCAAGAGCTAGAAAGGACAGCAAGATGAGTGATGAATTAATGGAAGAGGTAGGGTTAGGCTGGTGAAAAGGAAGGGAACTTTAGGTTTAGCGTGATGAAGGAATTGGGATGGAAACAATTGAAGGACAGAAGTAGGATGGAAAGACTGGTCAGATTGCATATGGCGATGAACTCGGGGAGAGGGAATGGGTCAGTTTGGCCAGCAAACTAACTAAGGGAACTTTTAAGGGAAAATGAAACAACAGTGAGAAGATTCAGAGGGTGTGGAGGAGAACGGAGAGGGGTAGACAGTCAAGGCTGATGAGGATGGTGAGGGAGTGGAATACACTGCGGGAGGAGTTAGTGACTTAAAGGGAAGGTTTAGGAAGGGAATGGAGGATTGGCTTTGGGTAGGGGGTCTACTTGCCACTAGGCATTAGCCCAATTGCGGATGTAAAATTATTATTTATATATCCACATTTCTCTCAGTTTGTAATGGAACAAGCTGCTACAAGAACTTTGAAACTGTCACACGAGAAGATCTCATATTAACTTAGCTTTTCAGTAGTTGTAGAAACTATATTCTATTTTCAAGTGTGCACCTTTGCAATACTAAATTTAGTGACTGTTATGTTTTATGGTCTGCTGTATATCACACCTATTGTAATTTAACTTCAATAATTTGCTTCTTCCTTACAATAATATTGTTGCACTTCACTGTACTCAATGTTTGAATGTAGGTATAAAAATTAAAATGAGGAAACTAAACAGTTGCTATAAATGTTGAGGCAGGTTTGAAGTGATACAATGACCCACATTTATGTCCAAGTCAGTGCACAATGAGATAAAAACAAATATTTTTGATTTACAAAATATTTGAGGCCATTTGTTCCTATTAACACAGTTTTTGTGAATACTATTTTTAAATTGTAAATGGGAGCAGATACCGTAAAACAGTCTAACAGGAGAGTTGAAGATTTATTTTACTATTTTGTTAGGCTTAGTTATTGACTAAATTGTTTAGAAGTCAATAACTAAACAGATTAATATAAAAAACTGAATAGCAATACCCTACCAATTTTCAACACATGTATGTGACAGGTTAACAATATCTGCTCGCTTTCTGGATTTCAAAAACATTATATTTACACAAAAAGTGTAAATAGTAACCAATGTTCTTAAAACCATTTTAGAAATTGGGATGAACTATACGGCAATCGTAGGCGGTTTGCGATAAACTGAGCACTTTTGAAGAACACCTTGGGTAGAGTAATTATTTTAAAATATTGTTTATATTGGATTCAGGTTATATAAAGTGTTGATATTGGTACAATCAACACACTGTGATGAACACTGGAGGTGCTACGTTTATATTAAGAAGTAACAGGAGAATATAAATTATCTGGATTTAAAAAAAAATGTAACTAGGCTTTCAAAAGTGCTCATTTTATCCCGAACCACCAGTAAAGAAGAGAAAGTCTACCACTTAAAAAAAAATTCATACAATACTGAACAAAAATATGTATATAAAGGTGTTTGTGTCAAGCACTTGTTAACCTTCATGCCTTGGTTGCATTGATAAGAGCATGCTAGGTTGAGTACACAGTCCAACATGAGCTTACCCTGTAACTTGTCTGATCCTTCACACAGAAATGTAATAAGAATGATAGCATTCTTGCTAGGTATGTACTCAACTGACACAATGAGAATGTGGTGGAGAATCTTGTAACGACATGACAAGGAAGGTGATTGGGGGGCTTGGTATCAACTAAACCAGTTAATTCACCCTACAAGTATTTCCAGTAGTAAACTTTCTTTACCTCGTACTCGCCCAACCATTTACATGGATATTTTACACTGTTTGAATAACAGATTGCCATAAGGGTTTTATTTTTGTAATAAACACTGCCACAAATAGTTTGTAAGAAGCTGAAATATAATTGGTACACACGAAACAAGATCGCTTAAAGAAGTTCACTGAAGTGTTTGTTTTGTGATAATCGGAAATTAAGTGATGTCTGTAAACTCGAAGACATAATAAAACATGATTAATTCAAAGTTTTTGGGTAAGTTCAGGAGAAAAAGGAAGGGGGAAGGAGGGGGGTCAGCACTTACATCTTTTAAATTATTTTGATAATTTAAATTAAGAATGGAAGTGCACAAATAATGGCATTGATTTAACAACTGGTTAAAGTAAAATTGCAAACAAAATTTATTTCAGCTTAAATTTAAATCGCTTAAGAACTATTACCTTTGGGCATAGGGACAAAGTGTATTGTAAACATTGCCTTCCACACTTTGGTTCTAAATCGTAACATATCACCTTCGACTGCCACTTCACTGTATTTTAACGGGGTCCTTTGGAACTATGAAATAACGAGTAATTTAAAGTTTTTGAGCCAAATAATATTCCTTGTAGCCTCGTAGCATACAGGCGCGAGGCACTCTTGTCATTTTAAATTATTCGTTAAATAAGACAAAGGTAATGATTCGAAGAGTGTCAAAATCACCCAAATATAACGAATTTCTTCTTGTAAATGCAACAAGTTATTTGCAAAGCTCTATAAATTGTAGTAACCGAGAATGTCCGAAACGCCTATCAAAAACAATGCAGACGATGGGTCAACCTACTACTAGCGCTCGTAGTTCGCAAGCCGCCGCGAGCTTCACTAAGCGCACGCGGCCAAGCATTGTGAAAGATGGGCAGTTGCCAGACCTAACTATATGACCATGCTCCAGCCCTCGCTACATCTCGGGTCCGCTTGCACCCCCGCTGAGCCATTCATCGGCCGCAATAGCCCTGGGGTCTGGAAGCAGAGGACACAACTGCTTCCATGGCCAAGCAGTTTCACAAGACAAGAGACACCATTATCCCCGTAGCCAAATAAACCAAGCACTGCTGTGTAAATAAATGATGTTCTACTATAAAATTTTACATTATTTTATTATTTAGTAAGTGATGATAATTATTAGGGAAGCAATGCTTCCATTGCTTCCATGGACGCTTCGCCTCTGGCACCTGCCAGCAAAAACTCTCTCGTGCTGCAGCTCCCCCTTATATACCCCACCCTCCTTCTTCTCGAATTATCTCGGCGGGTCTCTGTTCTCCAACCTCCTGGAAAGATGTCGCTTCAAAGTCAAGCACCACCCCGAGAGATAAAGAGGGAACAGGATCATTCCAGATCACGATATCTCCCTCGGTTACCCGATACTGGGTGCAGGTGGTTACCATGGAGTAATACAATCACCCGAGGAGGTCTTTTAGGACTGCCGCCACTGTATTGTATTTCGCCGCCCTGCCCGACAGCCACGGCGCCGAGGAGGGGGTGGGAAGAGGGATGTCCTAGCTCCGCCACCACAGTATCATACTACTAGTGATGGGAAATGAAGTTCCTTTGGCAGACCTAGGTCGTTCGGAACTATTCATACAAATGA
Source organism: Medauroidea extradentata (assembly GCA_003012365.1). Classification (NCBI taxonomy): domain Eukaryota; kingdom Metazoa; phylum Arthropoda; class Insecta; order Phasmatodea; family Phasmatidae; genus Medauroidea; species Medauroidea extradentata. The sequence goes on from PNEQ01079438.1 coordinate 10,578, forward strand.
ACTGTTCTTTGGATGCGGTTCATTTTAACTATATAGTTCACCATCTGAAAAAGTTCGAGTCGAGATAGGGATTTGTACATATGTTGTCCTAAATCACACTTGCAACGTTCAAACGTGTATTTAATGTTTTTTTAATGTTTTTGTCATAATTGTTGTACGGCATTTGTTTCGAACTATAACTTTTATTTGCCATCATAGATTGCCGATACCCTTATTCTGTTCTAACACAATTTCAGAGTACATATCTGAATTCTATGTTGTTAATTCTGTCCCCAAAGCCTGTGCTTACTCGTGTTAGGTGTGGTTGTATATCAACCTTAATAATTGCTATTATTAATATTATTCAAAATAAATCTGTGCCGAAAACAACGTTTTACAAACGTAACATACTTACGCATGCAACATAACAACTCATCCACGGAAATAAGTTGCACAGCAACAAAATATAGGTGGTATCGTGTCATTTATCTAAAAATATGTATTTAAGTTACTAATGTTTTATATATTAAAAACATCAAAGAACAAATAAGGAAGTTTCATTTGTTCAGTGCAGTGTGGAACACAAAATGAACGACGTGAACTGCTTCGTTCCGTGAACTATACAGTTCGACGAAAGACGCGAACTGCTTCGTTCCTCGAACTGCTTCCTTCCTCGAACTATATCGCTAGACCGATCTATAGATTTTAATACCTAGGAAGTTCTCCGTCACGATACATGTCCTCGCGTTTTCCCCTCTCAATCGTTTCAACTAAAACGATGCGCCATCATTGCCTATATTCTGGTCTAAAAAATTACTTATATTTCTAGACTCTTCGTAGTTAATATAATCAATATAATCCTTAAAACCATACGTATGTATAGGCGTTTTGCAAAAAATTGAGAACTTCTGAAGACCATCTTCTCTACGATAATATTTAAAAAATATGTATTGTGACTTCAGATGTTAATTGTTTAATATAGTGTAGTCTACGAACTCTGATTGTTAATAAAATACAATTGTTTAGGTTTAAAAGTGACAGGAAACTTTAAATAATCTCTAAAACAAAAAAAGTAACTATAGGGTTTCAAAAGTGCTCATTTTATCCCGGAACATGTATATGTGCGTCGTACATACATTGAGTGTGGCAAAACAACTGTGTATAACATAATTAACTTTTACTAAATAACAAACCCTGTTATGCACGGCAGCATAATATTGTTACAACATGACTCAGAAAATAACTGGCCCAGTGCCGGTAGGTAACGAAATATAGGTGTGCAGCAAGTCGTTTTTCTTTAAACATATTTTAAGTTATACTATTATTCCAATCTTAGCAAACATTCACTGAAAAAAGAAATAGGTTGTCAGCTTCCAATACTTCTCAACTCGCATTTCTTCACAGCAACATGAAAAATACATGAAAATTGTTTCAAAACATTAGTACCTAGTAGTGCAATATATTTTTAAATATTTATTAATGTGTGATTTTCTTAAAAAGAAGGTACATTAAGTTATTGTGCCTATTTTCACGTGTACACGAAAACTTGTGTAGTGCATTGCCACCAATAAGAACAGAAGCTGTGATTTTCTCTCTTATTTGGTAAGTTATGTATGTTTTTGTAACTGTATTTTAGATTTTCGTGCATTAGCTACTTTTTAAAATGTGTATTTTCTCCACTTACTTTGCGCCATATAATTTAATGCTTTTAATGCTAATATAGCTATGGTTATTATTATTGTTACTTGCTCTTACATTGTAGTGAAAAATGAAACTGTTCTTGGCCTATAACAAATAGGGCTTCGTTATTTTCAAACGACAGGTCACGGGACAGGAAGACACGAAACGAAAATAACATCGAACTGTCACTGTTCTCGAACGATACAGTTCGCAGACCTGCCTCGTACGATACAGTTCGCAGACCTGCCTCGAACGATACAGTTCGCGGACCTGCCTCGAACGATACAGTTCGCGGACCTGCCTCGAACGATGTAGTTCGCGGACCTGCCTCGAACGATACAGTTCGC
>PNEQ01079439.1:0-35269 GCA_003012365.1 Medauroidea extradentata
TCCAGGAAAGTAAAAGAGCGTAAAGCCATAATTAATGAGTTTAACAGAAAATTGTGAGAAACTTAGTATTCAAAACAGTAATATTATATTATTCTATAATCAGATATGTATGTTTAATATGTATACATACACATATACATACACACACACACATATATATATATATATATATATATATATATATATATATATATATATAGACACACATAGTGTCCCAAAAATACCTTCCGATATTTACACAGGTTGTAGTATACAACAAAAGAAGATGAAAACATGTTGTGCACTGTTCACCTAAACTCAGTATTAAGGGCGTTATGACCAGTTAAAGATGAACGTTTAAAACCGTACTTTCCCAAAATATGGGAAACTACGCCACATACATAAATAATATTGCCAGCATTGTTTAATGCTATTGGGATCGTCAAACCGACAGCATTATGGTGCTTGATACCTTCCATCCTTAAGAAAAAGGAAGGGGTGGCTACCACCTAATTGCATACAACTTTCTTACCGTCAGGATTTCCATATATTTGAAGGTGATTTGTTGAGTGATGTTACCTGTGTAACAAAGAAGGTGTTCCTGTTGCAACTGTCTTGGAGCCATCGTTTTTGTTCACATCACTAGTGAAGCTGCAGCGGTGGTCCCAGAAACAACTATTAATTAGTGTCATGTCGATGTTCGATACCGTACGCACACATCTAATTTCACATGCACGAAATATTGCGTATGGTCGTAGGCAAATAACCACCGGGTTATGGTGAAATACATGTAGTTTCCATGAAGACCACGTACTTGAACTACCCTTCACAGCAGGTGCTCGATGTGACCGCCATCCATAGCAATGCAGCCCTCTATTTTACGCCGCATGGACTCACGCATTCGTTGGAACACCCCTGGTGGTTTGCGGATTGCTTCGCAGGCATATAACGCGCGTTCCCTTAGTGTATCAACATTGTGTATGGGGGCTGCATACACCATGGATAGAAATGATGGCATACCGCGAAAAATTTGTGTGCTAACATACCCTTGAAAACACTGTAGTTTATCGTGATATATTTGATTGTGTGATATACGTCTGACACAACGTAGCTGTCTGCAGACCAATAATAGGCATAAAATATTATAATAGCGGGATTCTTATTAGCTTAGTAGAATAGGGCAACAGCGCTACATACACACGGAAGCCGTAATCTTTTCATAAGCTGCAAGTGCGTTGAAACCCAGCAAACAGTCACGTTTTACCGTGATAAACCATCATCTCTAACCATGAACTTTACATGTCCCCACAGCCAAAAAGTCTAAAGGGTTAAGATCAGGGGAAAGGGCAGGCCAATGTATTGGCCCTCCCCGACCTGTCCATTGCTAATGAAAGGTTCGTGTTAGCTGTCGCTGTACCTGAAACTGAAAACGGGCTGGTGCCTCGTCATGCATGAACCACATGTGCAGGCGTTCTTGTAGTGGGACATCCTCCAGCAACAAAGGTAATTGGCTCCGAAGAAAGTTACGATACCTTACCTAGCACCATTCACTGTGTTGTGTAGGACGTAGGGACTTACGAGTCTGTCACCATAAATGCCAGCCCAAACGTTGATACTAAACCTGTGCTGGTGTCTTCTCTTGTCAGTTGCGTGCGGGTTTTCATCGGCCTATACGTGAGTATTATGGAAATTGACGATACCGTCTCTCGTAAAACCCGCCTCATCTGTGAACAACACATTCGCTGTGAAATGCAGATCATGTGCACACATTTGGAGAAACGTCTGACAGAATTGCAGTTTGGCTGCCCGAACGTGTAGCAGTAGAGCCTGGACACGCTGCACATGGTACGAATACAATAACTGTTCATGGAGGACCTTCCAAACTACGCATTTTACAGCACCTTCAGCTTCAGCTATCCGTCGAACACTCGTTCAGGGATTCGTATACACATGTTCTAATACCCGTTCTTCCATATTCGGTGTGCGAGTTGTTCGAGGTCTCCCACGACCCCGTGTTCGTGGTGCAAAAGATCCCGTTTCGGAAAGGTGCTGGAAGAGGGTACCAAACATCTTTTCTGATGGTGTACTGCGTCCTGGATATTTGGCGGCATACACGATATGTGCCCGTCGGTTGCTTCCATGTGCCTGCCCGTAGCAGTAGACCATGTCCACCATTGTCCATGTCCACCATTGTATCGAATAGTAGATCTCCATTACGTGCTGCAACCTGAATACAAGGATACGAACACACACAACAGTACAGCGGTGTCACTGCAGTGCATGCTCCATTTGAACACTTCACGGGTACACCACATCGAATGAACATACCTTACTGATAGAGAATTGTAGGTACTGTAGCAAGCTGTGATACGTGTAACGGTTCTTGAATTACGTTCGTGCTTCATACACATGCAAACACGATGTGCTACATGGTCCCAAACGTCTCGTGTTCGCATTCGTTACGTGCCAAAGATCTCGGTGTGCAATATATGCTCCTAGTACGAACTAACACCGCAACCCGGGAGACATCACGTTTACGACGAAATGCCGTGCTTAATGAAATTGGGATCTGCAAATCAACAGCAAATGCTGCTTGATACCTTCCACACTTATGAAAATTGCGGGGGGCCATCCTCTAATTGCATACACATTGTTTACAGGCAGAAATTCCGGGCATTTGAAGATGGTTTATTGAGTACTATTACCTGTTCAACAAAAATCGTGCTAATGTTGCATCTACCTAGGACCCTTCGTTTACATGCAAATGCAAAAAAAAAAAAACAAATTAAGTATCAGCAATAGTTCTAGTAACAACACAGTCGCACGAACGTTTTCCCAACATAGTTGCTTCTGGGACTACCGCTGCAGCTCCATTTGTGATTTGAACAAAAACGATGGCTCCTAGACAGTTGCAACAGGAGCACCTTTTTTGTTACACAGGTAATATTACTCAACAAACCATCTTCAAATGTATGGGAAACCTGACGGTAAAAAAGTTGTATGCAATTTGGGGGTACCACCCCTGCTATATTCCTAAGGGTGGAAGGTATCAAGCACCATATGCTGTCGGTTTGACGATCCCAATAGCATTAAACAATGCTGACAATATTGTTTTTGTAAGTGGTGTAGTTTCCCATATTTTGAGAAAATACGGTTTTAAACGTTCATCTTTACTGGTCATAACGCCCTTAATATTGAATTTAGGTAAACAGTGTACAGCATGTTTTCATATTCTTTTGTTGCATACTACAATCTGTGTAAATATCGGAAGGGATTTTCGGGACATCATATATATATATATATACATATATATATAATATTTTTGTGTTTGTGTGTAGATATATATATATATATATATATATATATATATATATATATATATATATATATATATATATATATATATATAATATCCCAATTTGAAATAATGTTTCCATTAACTCTTATTAAATTTGGTGAATTCAAAACTCATCCATCCCCAAGGTTCGTCGACATATAGATCTGCACCTGGTGAGACCTCTCACCAACTGTTATTTTTCTCAGAGTGATCCTTGGTACGGTCAACTGCACAGGTGCCTATAACAAACTAAATACAACTCGACCGCACGTGATTCTTATGTCATGTACTAATCAAGACACATTTGTAACACCAAATGTTTTTACCTTACACATAACGTGATCATGTTCGTTTCATTGGGGACGTGTATGTTCTCAATTGAATCTTTCAGACATTTATCTATGCGTAAGGAAAGCTGTTACAGTTTGGTTACAGGTACAATATTATCTTCCATTACCACCACGACCAAGATTTGTAAAAGCTATCCTGTAAACTAATGCAGTTTTAGGCCGCTGTTTCACGACACTCGTAACTAGCTCACTTTGAATATGTTTCATGTTTGAATGTGGTTACACGTGGTTTGAAGTTGCTCCGCTCGTCCTCACTTGCTATCAAAATAATCTGGTTGCGAACTTCACTAGGATTACATTTTATTTTATGATTTTATGATGGCGGACGGCGAAAGATTAAGATAGGAAAGGTTAGTTAATAAATTGAATTAATTGAACTTAAAATCCATTGCGAACATACGTAAACAATACTTTATATTGTAAATGCAATAAAAATTAACTGGCCGTATAACCACACGAATAAAATTATATTAGACTCCATTCGACTTAACGTGTTCAAATATGGCTGTATTAAAATACTCACATGTGTACAGGATGTTGTATAATTGCATGTCAATATTTTGGGGAAACAATCCTCACACATATATAGGAATATAAAATGTTATACGTAGCTTCGTAAACTCACCGATTGTACACTATAGTTTACAGTACGTGTTGTATAGAGACCCGAAAAATTCGCGTTTTCATTTAGGCACAAGCTAGAATTCCAACAACTGTATGTTTGTGTCACTTTCGCAATTGGCCTTTGACTTATTTGACACCTCCAGGAAGTCTCTGAGCCAATAATGGAAGCATGACTAATGCATACCTATATCGCTTTAACAGCAAGCAGCTAACGAGCATCTGCTGTCTGCTTCAGTTCTTAAATATTCTTGCAGACTAGCCTACAGGTCAATGAACACGAGAATTTATCCTGTCTATATATATATATATATATATATATATATATATATATATATATATATATATATATATATATATATATATAGAGCATAGCATGCGGGTGACTTTACCGTGTTTCTTTGGAATGCCATTGCAGCTATTATTGGCAGCTACATGCCGACGAGCCGTATTTAACCAGACGGTAGACATTGTCCGCTATAGCACGTGCCAGTAACATAACCAGCCCGTGTGACATTCTCGTAAGTTATGTGAACTGTGGTACAGTATAGGTGCGTTTTCGAGCCTATATCCTTGTAACATTTATGTTTATTTATATGTTTGGATTTTTTAATATTCTGTATGTTTAGTGCGTCGTGTAACCGCTGTCTAAATGCCTTATGAGTAGAGACACTGGTAAATCGCGGGAATAGTTGATTGTTTGCTAGGCTCCAACATGCTATGTATAACACTGAAGATTTTGCACCTATATTGGCTATTGTTTATATGCAGCACTGTGTCCCTCTTCAACAGACCCAATTATAACTGTACAGTTTTAACACAGAACGTGTGTGATTTGCCACAAAACTGTTCACACGTGTCTTGATTGAGATACTACAGTTTATTGGTGACTATGTTAAATATTATCGCGATTTTCCAGTGTCTCTACTTATGAGTTATAAGTGGTTAACTTTTTACAGTACTAACAGAACATCAGCAATGAAGTGATATATAATGCTGACAATCTTTCCTGGGGATCTGATGAAGTAAACTGCAATTTTTTATTTTAGATATTTATCTCATGAAACAAGTTTATGTGTCCTACGCTTATTAAAAACATGTTACTGATTCATTTCGATAAGTTGATTCTACACAAAGGTGGAATATAAATATGATGGAGAAAAATAAAATAACAGTCAGTTTTGAGACACATGTCTATATATCAATAGAAATGAAAAAAAAAAGTATTGCTACTTTTTGTGTGAATAAGTAAGTTTAGTAAAAATACATGACAGGAAATCTAATGAAATTTTTCTACACCGATATAAAAGAAATTAACATGTAATTATCTCTTTTTAAATTAAAAATAGTATATTTTTTACGATTTGATGCTCATAAAACGTTTGATATGCAGAAAATTTTTTAGTTTAAATGACAAAAAAAAACAAGCAAATTTAAAGGTTATTGTGGCTGAAAAACACTACAAATGCATATATAATTTTTAATTCATTTTAAGTGTTTGATTGTTAGAATTGGTTAAATAAACGTTGTACTATAATAATATATTCTTTAGCAAGAATCAAATTTTTAAAGCAATTTTTGTATTTGTTTTTTTTTTTAATTTCAGCATCACCATATCCACCGACGATGACTGAAGTTACAGTGGCTTCTGAACCAAGCTTTACAGAAATGACTTCTGAAAACTCACGAATAAAACCACTAACAGATACACTAAGCACAACAGCCAGAACAGCGAAAAGTTTATTTATTCCAGTTTATGAGACTTCTAAATTAAAATCAGCCATATCCACACCATTTAATATCCTATCAGACAATCTGTTTTCATTGCCTTCAAAATCACGGAAAAATGCAATATTAATTTCACATTCCTCAACACCTCATAGTCCAGTAACGAATATTTATACGCTGGCTCCTAATGATACTTCACTGCGCCTTTCTCTAATTTCACGTGAACCAGAAAATATAATCACTAGCACATTAGAGCAAACGTCAGTAAAGTCTAACAGCCATCCGTCTTCTGCATCTATTACATTTGCAGCGAATTCAACATTGGACTCTACTTCAATTAAATCATCCCATTTCAAAACACCTGTTTCTGTTTTAAGTTCTGCCAGTCCTGGCCGAAAGTTAACATCGTTACATCATATTTCATCAAAGACTTTTCAAACTTTAACAAATACAGTTGTGAAAAACACTTCTGAAACTGCTCTAGAATATTCGCCTACCGAAAAATCTACAAATTCTAGTACACTGCCACACACATCTGAAATGTCCAGCTCTCTGACATCTTCAACAACACATTTGTCAGATGCGACATCGTCCAGTACTTACGATAGGCGGACATCAAAAACAGCAACAATGGTGTCGAGTTCTGTGACAAGCAGTCAATCGTCAACCTCATCGTCTCGCAGTTCTTCGACAAAAACCACATCAAGTCCTGTGCTACAAAACATTTCTTCAACTACTCCACAAGTTTTACTTACCTCAAAGACCACAAAAACTACAGATGCATTAAATGTATCCTTATCCAGTACTTCAGTTGCCACTGCATCGTCACCAGCAGCAACATTGATGACAATTGCTATAACAAACAGCCAAATGTTAATATCAGTGAATGGTTCATCAACAACGTCTCAAGAAAAAATTACAGATAAAAACTCTTCTGCGAGTACTTCACAAGCTACAGCCACTGCACATGCCGCAAGTTCTAGCAAACTTATACCTACAACACACACATCAACAAATTTGACATCTTCTCCAGGTGTTACTCATACTTCAAATGCGGCATCATCCACTACTTCGATTTCATCAATGTCAAAAAAGACAACTTTAATAAAAAGTTCTGCGACAACCAGCCAAGAGAAAGTATCTCCGAGTTATTCATCGACATCGCAAGTTGCACAAATTTCAACGGAACAAAATATTTTCCCATCAACTCAGCAAGCTTCACACTCCTCAAAAATTACAAATTCTGATACTCACAAATATACAGCAAACATATCTACATCAACGCTATCTTCAACAGCTACTGTGCATGAGTCGAATGTAACATTTCCCAGTGCTTCTTATTCACCGACATCACATAGAACTGCTACTTTAACAACTATGGCTAGGCAAACGAGTCACATGTTGACAATTCCAGCTGATAGTTCATCAGCTATTATCCGAACAACGACTGCAAATACTAATTTTCAGAATCCCTCTTCAGCTACTTCACAAGCTACATCCATTACAAAGGCGACAGGTTCTGATGCACTGACGCATACATCAAAACTTTCTATACCTCCGTCATCTTCGTCTACTACACGTGTGCCAAATAGTGCATCAAATACCATTTCAGATGCAACGATATCAGAAACTAAAATGACAGATTCTATAACGAGTCAAATGTCAACAACATTGCCTCATAATTTACCAACTTCTCAAACCACGCCCAATTTTACTTCACAGCACACCTCACGAGCTTCCTCTGATGCACAATCTGCAAGTTACAGTACAACAGCAAAAGCATCAAGCAAACCTTCCTCTATGCAGTATAGGTCTACCAAACGTTTATCAACATCATCACCAATGACAACTGTACCAAGTTTTGGCACGAACAGTCAAATATTAACATCTGTACAGCGCAACTCATCAATGACTTCTCATATAACAGCAACAAACACTAGTTTATATACCACCTCAACATCAACAGTTCAGCCTGCAAGTTATAGTTCATTGACACAATCACCAAAAACACCTATCTCTCAGCCATATTCTACACTTACTTCACGGTTTACAAATTCAACATTGCCCATTTCTTCAGCTGCATCAAATTTACCAAACACAACTACTAACAAAAACAATTATAATTCTGTGACAACCCAACAAGCAGTAACAGTAACGCCTCATGGTTCATCTACGCATTTTCAAACAGCAACAAATACAAATTTAAATAGTACTTATACAACAATTCCACAATCAACATCAACATCCGTCGAACAGTCTGGAAGTTATAGTGCTGTAACGCAAACATCAGAAATGACCACGTTACTGTCGCATTCTTCAGTGTCTTCACAGACATCAGAGTCAAATCCAACAGTGCAAAGTTCTTCTGCCACTACTCCAGAAGCTTCAGCTGCTGCGATGACTACAAGTTCTAGTGCACTGACACAAGCATCGGGAATATCTACAGCTGTATCATATTCTGTAGCTAGCACACATACGCCAAATACAACATTACCCATTACTTCAGTTGTGTCGACGTCAAAAACAACTATGTTAACCAGAAGTTCTGTCCCAAAAAGCTTGATGTCGACAGCTTCGACCCATCATTCTTCAGTAACTTCTCAAGCAACAGTAACGCATACCAAAGTACGGGTCCCTACGCAAGATATATCGACTGCACGACCTGTAAGTTATAATACAATGACACAGGTACCCGAAATATCTACATCTCTGCCATCTTCTGTAACTATTACTCACATGACTACTTTAAACTCACCCACAATTTCAACTCATTTAACATCATTAAACCTGACCACTTCATCTTCTAGTTCTGTGACAAACAGTCAAACATTAACAACATCACAAAATACTTCGTTAATGACCTCTCAAACAACAGCAGCAAACACTAATTCACAAAATTCTACTGCAACAACTCCGCAAGCTTCATCCACAAAACAGCCCGTAAGCTCTAGTACAGTAAAAAACTCAGAAACCTTTGCATCTCTCCCCTCTTCTACATTTACAACACATGCCTTAAATGTACCTTCGACCACTGCTTGGAATGCTTCACCGTCGTCGAAAACAACTTCAGTAACAACAAGTTCCGTGATGAGCAAAGACAGTACTACATCACTTCCTACGTCATCGACTCCTTATACTGCACCAAATTCAACTTTATCTGCTTCTTCTCTTCCACAAAATTCGTCTGCCACAGAAACTACAAATACAGGTATGTCAACACGAGAACCAGAACGGTCAACATCGTCGTCTTTTACTTCGGTGACTTCATCTACAGTATCATTAAATTCATCAAAAACGATAACACATGTGACAAGTAATGGGCGTAGTACCCAAGATTCTACGCCAGTAACTACTCAAACAACATCTACAAGGCCTATGACTTCGCATAGCAGTTCTGGAAATACTGGGTATTCTTCAATGGTCACAAAATATACAAGTACTACTAGTACATCAAACCCAACATTTGTAAAGTCTTCTTCTTCAACGTATTCTTCATCTACTACTCTAACATCGAGTTCAACAGTAGTCACTACCACAGATACCTCAAACTCATCAAAAACATCAGTAACTCAATCAGCATCATTTGGAGTAACCAATTCCACATCACCCAATGTAACGTTATCAGAGATGTCTACGAAACTTGTTGACACAACACTTTCAATTACTACAAATTCTAATGCCACGGACTGGACAAGCACGAAACTGTCTCACGGGACAACTGGAAGAAATGTTTCGTCAAAAACCTCACATACACATTTAACTGATTCTTCTGTTAAAGTTTCTGTCACGCCTGCTCATATCGAGCCATCAGAACTGAACATCAGAGTATTACGACCTGACAAAAGTATATGTGTTCTTGCAAGAATGGTCATTGACGTTGATGTTAATGATACTTCACAATCCGTAAAGGTATGTATACTTTCTCTCTTATATGTTGTTTAACCTTAATCAATTTTAAGTAATTCGCGATGCATAATGACACAAAAAGAACTGTTATAATTTTGTAGTGTCTGTTGAATTCTTCTTTTGTTACGGATTTGGGCGGCAAGGACAATAAAATGATGCTACAATTTCATGAAAGATACGGCCTAAAAAGAAAGAAGGAGACGATATAGAGAAGGAGCAGGGGAAAGAGAAGGAAAGAGATAGTGAATTTTGCAGCTATTTTCACGGTTTACTGTATTAATTGTGAACTCAGGATGTATAATTTCCTTCATATGTTATCAATTTAATATCTAAATACGAAGCACTTCATTAAACATTATGTATAGCACTTTAATACCCGTATTTTTTTTTAAATTGAACTCTAAAGAGCAAAAATAAAATACCCTTTGTTTAGGTTACCAAATAGTCTCAAATAAAAATATAAGTATTATTTTTTTTTAAGAACGTTGGTAACAAACATTGAAGATTCATTTCAAGATTGTCATAATTTATTTCGTAATTTGTAAATACTTACATTATTATGACAATTTCATTGCAAGATGCCTCGTGTATAACGCTTTAATTGAATGTTATTTTTGTTAATCTAATTATTCTGAATTTTTTTGTCTTCGTGGAGCCGATACCCGTAGGTAACAATATTTGAAAGTTATGTATCAGAACTATAGAGCCAAACCGTTTACACAAAACCTATAAACATACTACTACCCAGATATTTGTAGAATTATTGATAACTCTTATTTTTAGTGTAGGTATTAAGCTACAATACACAATTTGTGATCATCGGTATTAACATTGTACGTGTAAAATCGAATTACATGCTCGTTGTGCCCTTGTACTTTGATTATATTGCGTCATTTTACCACTGACAATTGAGAACACGAGAATACTGGCCGTATTACTCAAGATAATATTTAACTATGTTTTATCATTCTAAGTAATAATTACGAGAGACAAAAGTGGCTATAATTAAATATAATAAACAACATTGAGTAGTGAGTAAACTCGAGGCAGGATGACCCGCCCTGTAGGCAGACTTGCAACCTGGGAGCTAGTAGGTGTCCGCCGTTCCCTGAGGAATGGTATGTAGTAAGACTATACAATGGAGCAGCGACGGAGTGCAGTACCCCAATAAAACCCGCCGGCAATCAACAACGTCGTCCACGTTCCACACATGTCATAAACGCAGACCCAACCCCACCGGGAATCGAACTCGGATCGCCCTGTTGAGAGGCGAATGGTTCGACCACAGCACCACCGCGGCTCCACCTCGTTCATCTAGTATTGTTCCACTGCTGTTACGCAAGAGTGTGAGATAGTCACCATCTTGAATTTTCGTATTTTGTGTCATAACTTTTCTTCTGGGTAAATTTATGGAACTTTAACCTAACTTCAGAATAGAATACGTATTAAGGGAATTTTATACTTCACAAATCTTTATTTTCCGTTACTGCTGTTAAAGATCGAATTGCAGCAATTTGCCAATTGTTACTCGACCTGTAACAACATTAACAACAAAAAGATTTTTACGGTGTCTAAAATTCTACTAGTATGTCTTCTGTTCCGGAGTTAGGTTAAAGATCCAAAAATTTACCCAAAAGAAAAGTTATGACACAAAGTACAAAAATTCAAGATGGTGACTACCACTCACTCTTAAGGCCACTCCCGGTAGTTTTAGAAGGGTTTTAAAAACGTATTTTCTTAGAGCAATGAAGTTTTCATATGCAAGTAGTCTTACATTGCTTGGTCACAAATATACCATAATTTGTACCTTTTTTTTTGCGTCAATAAAGCTATACATTTTCCAGATTTTTGCACTGAAAATATTTCCAATTTGAGTTTGAAAACAAGCCAAAATGAAGTAATTTTTTTTATGCACGAACTGTGCATTGTTTTTCAAATCGCCTACATGTAACTGTGAATCGTATGACTACTCCTAGTCTTACCTTTTTTTTTTTTTTTAACAACTACGTTAAAAATATTTGAGTATTTTTTTGCACCAATGTGAGAAAAACTATCTATAATGTTCTCAACTACGAAAACTAACGCCTGAAATCAGGCTTCTTAGATTCGCCAAGGTTTGCGCAGTTGCATAACAACTCAGGCGAGGCAGTACCGTACTGTTTACCCGAGGTGCAAACCTTCCAAGGCAAAACTCGTCATATTCGTGAAAAGCCAGTGGTTCTCAAGGCCAGAGAAGAAACACGTGATATAATGCTATCAGTGCGTTGGTTTCGACGGCACAGATAAATTGGCTTTCCAATTGCATATCATGCGCATTTGTTTGTTACAGCGACAGCATATTTTTTTTTTTTTTGGGGGGGGGCGTTTACTTTATATTGCGCGTCGCATTAAATCAACGTCATACATTGTTTTGTAGACATATTTTTTTTTTCAGGACGGCGTTAAAGAGAATTTTTTAAGCGTAAACGAGAGCTGATATTAGAAAGCTGTCTGACAGTTTTATTTAAAATCGTCTTCTCCGTATTGGCTGATTTTTCCGAGGCAGTTAATCCTATGGTTTAGGTAATTATGTAATAAACGAAATTATGTTTAATTGAATTTTTAGTCAGAACCGTATAATTTCTTGCTTTGAAGAAAAATCAACAATTACGGCAAAAATTATTTTGAACAAAACGGCCTGGCCGATTTTTGATATCTGCTCTCGCTTAAGCCTAATAAAATAATAATCGAAAAAAAAACAGTAGAAACTAAAGAGAATAGCCTTAAATAGTATCCCGGATTCGCGGCAAAGTAGAGTAAGCAGACCTCCCGCCTCACACGAAATCGATCCGGGTTCGAGTTCCGGCTGGGTCTGTCCCTATTTTTAACACGTGGGAAATGTGGCGAACGTTGCCGTTTATCGGCAAGCTCTCCCTGGGTACTCCAGTCTCCGCCGCCTCAGCATTCCGCCAACATTCTTTAGTAGCTTATAGTGCCCCATCATTCAGGGATCAGTGGACGTTTTCGGGCTCCCAGTTTATAATTCTGACTACAGGGGCGCAATGCTCTGCTCGCGGACTCTTTCCCCACATTACAGTATTACTATTATAAATAGTACAAAATACTTCTTCGGGATTGAAGTGAATTGGACTTTTGAGTAATAATAATTGGCCTGCAGAATCTATGCCCTGAGTTAATTTTTTTAATGCTGTTATTTAAAATGGCGAAGTTGAGGCATGTAGCCTTCAGAACACACTATCTTACAGAAAAAAGTAAACAAATAATAATAGCAATGCACATAAAATATCATCTGTGTATGCAATATGATGACACATAAGACGGTACGTTAATAAAAGGAAGAAAAATATGGAAATACATAGTATTATGTAATGATACGTCATACGAAATTAATGAAAAGTAAGCCTAATACATTGTTTGAAAAATGTAACCTTCAGTAAGTTAGTTTCCGAACGTCCTGTTATTATATTTTTCTCCTATAAATGGTTTTATCCTTAGATTCGATGTGAATAGCCTGTCCGAATTAAAGTAAGCAACTTTTATTACCCTGCTGTTTTTTTTTTTTTTTTTTTTTTTTGCAATTCATGTAATTCCACCTCTAATCAATGTTAATGTTGCCAAGCGAACTGACAAACGCAGCCAACTAATTCCACTGCCCTGAAAGTTAATGTTAAGAGACCGTAATAATAATGTGTTTTCTTGTGGGAGAGCTTGGCACAGGGACAGTTTCTACCGCTAGTTTCGCTGCTATCGCTAAGGGACCAGACATGTATGAAACAGTAGAAAAATTAAATTTAATTAGGCTTTGAAATTACAGAAGTCATTTAACTTTAATTTTAAATTGAAAAGGAACCGATTTCGCGTTTTAAATTATAAACTTAATGTAACTTAAAATTCATGGAAGCTCTGTGATTGGTCAGTTTACACTCCTTACCGATACCAGCGCTCAAGCGGCAGAAATTTCCCCTGCGACAAACTGTTAACATTGATCTTCCTAGACTGAAGTAGAATTAAGCTTAGTTGTGCGTTGTTTGCAGTACGTGAAGCGAGTTCGCGTGCCGTACACGGCCAACATCAAGGGCGTGTGCCCGGAGAGGTACAGCCTGGGCTACGTGTACATCACGTGGCCGTCCGCCGAGCACGTGGTCATCAGCCCCACAGGTAATGGCGTCCACAACGTCACCCTCACCATCGACTCCGGCGACGGCAAGTACTCTATCTTCGCCATAGAGGCCAGCATCGTCGTCGACTCCGCCAGTAAGTAAACGACACAAATACCACGGATGATTAAGGGCGTTCAAGTGCGATAAAATCATAATTTTATGTTTTTACGAAATATTGTTAGTTTTATAGACGATACTTGCGAGTACATTTCACTCATACGAAGCAATTTCAGCCTCATAGTTTTATCATAACGAGGCGTCAAAGTCAACATTTGCTTGTTACACTGCCATGCAATTAATGAAAACCAACTGACCTACTTAAACAAAACAATTCAGCATGAACTTACATCTCATGAGCTATGCAATAAAACTTTTAAAAAACCCACAACGTAATATATATAATTAAAAAAAAATCACAAACCTACAGAATAAAGTATCAAATTCAGCATTTTTTTAAAATACAAAAACTGTTCGCGGGATTATTCAAATGTTTTATTACGTTGCCACTAGTATGTTATTTCACTGTGAATTATTTCACCTACGTAAGTCAGTTGCTTTTCACTATTTGTATGGCAGATGAACATGCAAATTTTGACTTTGACGCACCATTATGAGAAAACTACGCCAACTAAAATTGTTTCGTAAGAGGAAACTGCACTCACAAGTATCGTCTGCAAAACTAACACTATTTCATTTAAATATAAAGTTACGATTTTATCTCACTTGAACACCCAGTAACTAGCACGCAGAGCTTTACTGTTATTCATTTTCCTATGGGACTTTAAGCGGTAACAGTATTATTTTATTTGCGATACTTATGGTTCAAATTCCAGCAACTATTTCTATTATTGTGTTTTTCGAATCCGGTTGGAATTTCGCTAGATACGGCAGTTTAAAAACAGCTGTTTTTAGCCGTTTTGAGGGTTTTGAAAATCGTGATTCCACTAAGCGATCCTAATTTTTTAACTGATAGAAACATTGTTTGAAATGTGTTTTTCTTTTCATAGATGTACAAACGTAAAGCGCGTTGAGATGTTTCTTCCAAATATCACTACTTGTAACTCGCTGCAATGCGTTCCAAGCGCAGGTAGATATGAACCTTAAGTTAAGGACGTGCATACAACCACTGATTTTTGGTGAAAAAATTTTTCACCAACTTTTTTTCAATGTATTATGTGCACGTCTACAACTCTGCTTCATAAGTAGGGCCACGAACTTTTCACAGAAAATGAATGTTGCCCCAGTTTGATTCATTGTCTTACGTTCACATCTGCAACTGTGCTTCATGGTTATTGGCAGCGTGTCTGTGTGAAGTGACGTCTCTCATTTGACTGAGCCAATCATAATAACTTCACTGCAACACCATGTATCAATGATTTGCAGGTAGAACCTCAAGATGTGTGAGATTTAAAACATCCTATCACTGACCATGAATCAGAAATGCAGATGGGCACATGAGAGACTGAAACAAACTGAGGAAAAATTCTTTTCGCGAAATGTTCATGGCACTATTCATAGCCAATTATTGGAGGGTTTTTATTTTAGAGTGTTATGTCTCTAGCAGAAAATCACAAATGTGTAGAAACCAGAAAATTTCCCGTTTTCTTTTAGGCGCAAGCTAGAGTTCCAAGTTCCAGCAACTACAGGTCTGTATCACGTTCACATTTGGCCGTTAACTTACTCGACACTTCCTGAAAGTAGCTGAGCCAATAATAAAACTGTAACTGAATACAGGCCCATTTCACAGTGTCAGCGAGCAGCTAATAAACAGCTGGTGTCTGCACGATTTCACATATATTCTTGGAGGCTAGCCTACAAGTCAGCGAATCCGCGAATTTTTCCTGCCTCTACAGATGTGTAGTGTCGCATTAACCTTGTTCTCATTGGCACACTCAAATGAGCGACGCCTCTGCACATAGACACGCTGCCAATAGTCGTGAAGCAGAGCTGCAGATGTGCACGTAAGGCATTGTTGCAAGTTGGTGAGAAAATTGTTTTCACCAAAAATTAGTGACTTAAGTCATGCATGGAAGTTTTACAATGATTTGGACTAAACCTTGTTAAAACGAAACTAATGTTGAATTCAAAAAATCGGTTAATTGCTGTAACAATAGTACATGTTTATAGCCTTTATATCGTAGCATTAAAACCTACAGGTTTCTAGTTTCTTGCAAGTAAATTATTGGAAATTTTGTCAATATTTATGAAAATATTTTTGCCGGTAAACTGCTAAAAAAACGTATCATACATTTGTGCACTGCATAACTTCACACAGTCACGAATTATTTCACGGCATTTTGTTAACAATCTTTTGATTTCTGTACACGAATGTAAAAATTACCAAATAACTTGGCCTTAATTTGACAAGATAGGGTTTCCGTTACTAGTTGCGTTGGCGTAAATGTTCGGTTTTGCATTCGCAGCTCTTTACATAACTGCAAGCATAAATTATACCCCGTATCGAAACCTGCGCAACTAATGGTGAAATGTTTCATTGCCAAACTTGTCCATAACAAATTATATTATCTTCCCAAACTGAAGTGTAAATAACCTTACCAGAAATGCAAGCTAACAATTAAAAAGTTTGGAAATCAGTTTAAAAAAAAAAAACAGATAACATTTCTACTCTCTCTTTTTTTTTCAAACATCTGAACTACGTTCTGCGTAACTGCCAAACTTTGGAAACAACTTACTTAAAAGCACAATTTTCATTTTTACTACATCAAATTTGGCTTATTATTTATTTAATTACTTATTTTTTTAGGGATGGTCGACGTGTTAATAGACTAATCTATTAATTGCAACAAATTTTACCGTAAGTATGTGTTTAAAATATTCGGAGCATAGCCAAGTAGCTGTTAACTACTACGAAACGGACGAATGCTGAACTACCAACATTAGAATTATAAATAAGGTATAATTTAATACGTATTTCCATGCTTCTTTCGATATGAAAAAAGGTTTAGTTGTAAGTTGTGTATTCATGTCAGATTCGCACTACAAATATATCGTTATAGTCCCAGAGACATTTTTTCCTTAATTGATTGCAGTTGTAATAACATAGAAGCCAGACTAAGGGTATATTTGACTATTCGTATTCCTATCCTATCCTACTAGTTAGTTTTTTTCAGCCACACCCATCCCTCCATTAGGTTTCTTCTTAGTTAATATAAACGCCTATCTAAATATTTCTGTAATTTATTTGAAATAATATTTCTACCACCCGACTTAATTTCATTCATATAAATTTTCTTGCAAGATAGATTTCAGAAAAAAGTGTGCTTCTTAAAAAATATTGAAAACGCTATTACCGCTAAATGACAGTGAATATGCTATGTTATCCCTTCCTTTAGCAGATCCGGGACGATTTTCTCATTTTCACTCCTCTCAAGTAAATAAATATCGTATGGGGAGGCTAGCCTAGGGCCAGCTGATACAGACCTACTGCTGGACGCCCGCATGTGGGCCTACAATGGAGAGTCGCCGGAGTGAGAAGGGCGAACAGAAACGGGAGATCACCGAGAAGACCCACCGGCACGATTCCCACATGTGAAAATCCGGGGTTTGCCACTGCCGATTTCCTTTCCAGTTCATGGCCTAGTGTAAATATATGTGTAACAGTATCTGATAATAGCTCTGTCGATGATACGTCAATATCAAATAAAAATAAAGTGAACTAAAATGAATTAAAAGTGACTTTCATACTACTAGAACCCTTAACAGTGTGTTCACTTGCTAAATCGGACTTCCTACACAGACCCATTACAGCACAACTGTACTGGTAACAGACTGTATTTTAAGAAACAAGTAGGTCAATAAGGGGCCCAACTTTACACTTCATTGTCGGGAAGTGCTCCATGACAGTATTCATGGGTTGTTAAAAAGAACATTTCCCGAGACACTTGTTAGTCGAAAATACCGAAATGTTTAGGTGCGTTACTATCAATCTCTAGTTGTAACCAACACTTTTTATTTTCTTTTATGTCATAACTCATAAATTACACGTATTATTGATAATACATTCCCAAGATTTTCAGAATAAATGAACGCAATGTTAAGTAGTATTTTAGCAAAAGTTAAGTATTTGGTTTATAAATATGTTTCGTGCATATCCGTTTTTTTTTTTTTTTTGCAGTAGTTGTAAGCCAATATACCACAAACATCGGGTATCTTCGGTAACGTTTCGAGTTTTTTGTTTGCGTTTTGAAGACCAGGGGTGCATTTTTGTGCTTCAGTGAAACAGTAAGTATCGTTCAGTGCGAGTGGCAATTGTTCTGATATTCTTGGAAGGCAACATCTTTTATCTATCATAATACAAAACCAATACCACGTGCCGTTTTTTTTCTGAAGCTGCTGACTTGTAACTGGCGAGTCGAGATTTGGCGTCTGGGATGTAGGCGTTACTTCAGCTTAACAATACTGATGTGCAGTATGTCAAGATGGCAAGACAGTGTCAGCTTACGCATGAGGGGGTCATGTAACGAAAACAGCTAATATTTTACAATCTGCTATTACCATTTGTACAGGTATAGACGTTTTTGTATTAATAATTTCTCTTTTACCCATCCCATCGTCTGTTTTATGCATAAGAATCGAAAAACATATCAATAGGTAGCGACATACTCATCACTAGAGACCTGGAAATTTTCGTGAATTCATTTGAGAAGACGTTAGATTTCAAACAACTGTACATGTTAATTACTTTAGCAATTGGTTGGGACCTGAAAAATTCGCGTTTTCATTCAGGAACAAGCTATAATTCTACCAACTGTAAGTTCGTGTCACTTTCTTCATTGGTCCTTGACTTATCTGACACCTCGTGTAAGTCGCTGAGCCAATAATAAAAATGTAACTAAATGCAGGCCCGTATTACTGTATCAGCGAACAGCTATACTCTATCAATTCTAAGATTGCAGCTAAGTCATTCAAATGAATGGCAATAAAAACCTTGCGCAGCATAAATATCATTTGAAATATTGAAAAATACAAGGCAACTATGTTACAGCACAATCACAATTTGAGGAATAAAGATATAATTAATTTGCTTTGATTTATTTCACTAGCAATTTTTATTTTTGCTGCAACCTTAAGAGTGGACAAAGTATAGCTGTACGCTGATACAGCTGTTGTTTGTTTGAGTGCACATATCTTCTGGGAGGGCAGTGAATCCGTGATTTTTTCCGGTCTCTAGCGATTGGATCGCTGTCAATAAAACTCTTCCTTGAGGACTGTGAACCAATAGCAGGCCTGCATGAAAGCACTCACTGACTCCCGCGCCGCCTTGTCAGATGTACACAACTGGCCACTCACTGAAGCAGCGGCCAGTGTACAGTAGCTGAGGCTGAGAACATAGTGTACACAGGACTGTGGAGTCCAGACGGCTGGCCGTTGAACCCACGAAATTTCCGGGACTCTTACTCATCACTTTCTCAGGAATAGCAGGCACCATTACAAGAGATCCGGAAATTTTACGGGTTCAACGACCAGCCGGCTAGATTCCACAGTCAGTTGTACACATGTTAGGGTAGCGCCGAACTCCGTATTTCTTGCGTTCTTGCTATTGGTTCAGTGATACCAAGAACGAGTTCAATAAACAGTTACCCAATCTTATGGGTAGCAATTACAGACAAGATTTTTAGATCTACCTTGCCTTATAATGAATTAGCGAAATGTCCTGGTCTGTAGCCGTTATTTTCACTGGTGACTTCTGCTGACGAACGTTCTGTTTTGTTCAGTTTCTGAGAAGACTGACTGGCAAATGCCGTTCTTTACTGGTACCTCGTCGCTCTTAGTAATAAAAAAGGGGATGTAGTCTAACAAATGAACCAGAGTAGAACCCCTGGTCTTGAGAACAAGTAAGGCTGGAAACGTGATAAGATGACGTGATGGCCTGTGTTGTTGCAGGCGGCCTCAAGAGCTCGGTGAAGTCGATGAGCGGCCTGAACCTGTTCAAGACGCTGACCAGGTACAAGGCGGTGTGCGACAGAGAGACGGACGTTTCTGCGAGGAATGGTCACTTCTTCCTCAGCAGTGTCAGGCTGATGGTCCTGGAGGACGGGCAGTACGCTATCGCAGGCAGTAAGGCGTACTGCCACAAATTATTAACACTCAAGTCGAGAGATTTTCAATCATTAAAGGGAGCAGTCATCGTATAACCGTCACATAGATGTGTAGACATTTTATACACGACACAGTCAACCAAAGACCGGTTAACAAGTATACGTGTTTTGCAAACTAAACAAAATGATAACTTACAATTTACGTAAACAAAAATATATGTATATATTCTGGAATATAGCATAGAACTGACCTTACAATTCAGATAGTAGTAAATAGATTTATAAGTTAAGAATGAAGTAACAAGTAGTTGCCAAATGCCAAATTGAAGTAAAAATACTGTGACGGGTTGAAAACAGATGTTATTTTTTAACCCAAGAATCAATCATTCTTTAGTATAACAGATTAGCAAATTTTTCTGTCATTAACGTAGACCTGTACAACGTTTTGAATATTAAATTGTAAGTGTTCTTCAAACAAAACTTAGGATACAGTAAAAACTCTTTCCGATGCATCTATGTGATAATTGTACTTTAGTTGTTCCATTTAAGGATCTAAAATATATATGTTGCCAAAATATCAGTGATTGGAGACCATTGACCTTAAGGCTTGGTTACAGTCGCCACATAATTTAATTATTTTTCGCTTTTTTGAAATTTTTGAGAGTAAAAATTTTACATCTGCAATTGTACCACAAATTGATTTTTCCTTGCACTAAAGTGCAGGCATTTCAATTGCGCTAATAATGTGTAATTACGCCACAGTCAGTCCCGAAAATTATGAACACAATAAATTCATAGTAAAAAAATTGAAAAACAAGTTTTTATTTAAATGCTCTAAAAAGAAGAAAATAAACATTAAATTTAATCAAATCCAACAATTTATTACATTACATTTATACGATGTGAAAGTTTGTTGCGAAAGTTATTTATTTTATAAAAAAAACATATTTTTTTCTCGGAATTACTTATGTCAAGATCAAGTTACATATTGTACTCTTGTTTATCTACAAGGTAAATATCGTGACAAGCGTGTAATGTAATAAACTGATGGATTTGATTTAATTTAAAGTTTATTTTCTTCTTTTAAGAGCATTTAAATAAAAGCTTGTTTTTAAAAATAAATTTTACTCTAAATTTATTTTTAATTTTTTAGTTATTTTTCCATGTTGTTCCCACAAGTACCGAAGACATATCTGTCGACCCTCCTAGAGCTTATGTGTTAAGACACGACCCCGCTAAGTCTTACCGTTTAGCCGCGCAGTAGTACACCATATTCTCGAAGAGTTGAACGCGGACATCATTTTATTCGTATTCTTCTCAGCAAACCCTTTTATTTGATACCCACATCATGAGAGTGCACAAAAAGTAACTAGTCTGCCATTTTGGGCGGCCCGCCATGTTGAATTTAGAATGACGTCTCTTAGCTAACCATGCATTGTCATCCAAACTAAACATGTATGCAACATTTTCAACTCAATCGGTTGAGGATAACTGCTTTAAAATTTCCTTGAAAGATTTAACCCGACAAACATACAAACATTACTAGTTATATAAAAGCTTGTAATTTTTTTACCATTAATTCATTTTATTCGTATTCTTCTCGGCAAACCCTTTCATTTGATACCCATATCATGGGAGTGCATAAAGAATAACTAGTCCGCCATCTTGGGCGGTCCGCCATATTGAATTTACAATGACTCACTTAGCTAACCGCGCATTGTCATCCAAACTAAACATGTATGCAAAATTCCAGCTCAGTCGGTTGAGGGTAACTGCTTTAAAATTCAGTTGTAAAATTTAACCCAAACAAACATACAAACATTGCAAGTTAAATAAAAGCTTGTAAAAAAATTTGTTACGCCGATTACGGATTAAATATAAGTTGGCAGTTAAATCGCAATTCCTGAGTTGTAGTGCAAGGAAAATATAAATTGCTGTATAGATGCATATTTAACATTTTTCTTCGTAAAATTAGAAAAAAAATTCAGTGTGGTGACCGAAACCGTGCCTTGAAGCTATTTGGCAGCAAATTAATTATTTGTATTTGTTGAAAAATGTTTAAACTTACATGCATACTGAAATATTTTCATCCAACTAAAAAAATTACTTTCTATGGATACGCGCAATGAAATGTCAGAGTATAAATTCTACTGTTTTCTGTACTTAGTCGTATAAAAACTCACTCGTTTACAGAATTGAGATAATTGACAGAGAATAAATATGACACTAGGTTATTAAGAGCGCCGCCTACCGCGCTCTTCAAATGCGTTGTAATTTTCGGGAAAATACATTCCTCTTTACTAAACTATACCACTTGTACCCATTGTGCCAATGTGTGTAAAGAAAACACACTTCGGACAAGGATAGAATGTCATTGTCATAACACCATGCTAATTAATAACATTGTTTCTAAGCCTTCCAACATAGCTAACAACTGCCTTTTCAGACTGCAGTACTTTAAAATATACTTACTGGATGTATATGAAACTCAGATAGATACCAATGAAATTATTCGCAGCTTGATGTCCTGTAATATATATGGTTCGGCGGGTATCTTGCACGCTAGTTCAGTGCTTGGCTCGCTGCTGCGATGCGGCATTTGAAACGCGTTTCAAGGTCGAAGTTAGCTGTGTCGCTTCTGAACCTCTGACGCGCACAAAGGCGGCGCCCTTAATGAAATATATTAATATCACTTGAGGAAATGTTTTTGCTTTTAAGAATGTGAAATTGACTACAAAATCTTTCCATATATATTTCATTCGCGTCTGAGGGCCGTAGAAGCCACAGTTGGCGCAGAGCAGAGGCTAGCGCACTCACCTCCCACAAATGCGACTCTGGTTCGGTTCCAAACGGGGTGGTGCTTGATTATGCCTTTGGTCGGTGGGTTTTATCAGTGATCTCTTGTCCCCCCCCCCCCAACACAAAATTTCTGCCACCGCTCTATACTCACCTCATGTCACCCCACACATAAGCTTTGACCCAGATGTTAAATGTCGATGAAAATATCTTCACTGAGAGTCGGAAGGAAGCGATGAGGGCTGTACCATCAGACACAATAAGTTCCGCATTACCGCTAAGCATAAGAAGCTGAATCGATCTGCAGACTTCTCGTCGGCGGATCACCTCAACGCGACATTTTGTTTGACACGACTATACCAATACATGTGTATATCGTACTTCCATCTGTATACAGTTATTACGTTCTGAGATACGGCAATAATTTATTTTGCGGAATGTCAATAAAGGTGGCTGCCAGTCCAGGCCGACGAGAGGTACTGTACGCTGAGCGCATGCCGAAAATGGGTGTTTTTGTAGTTTCTTTCAGGAATGAAAATCTTGACGCAGAATCTATTAAAAGGTATTGGAGTGTCCAGTACTCTTTTATATTTAACTAACAGTCCCCGCGGTTCTGCTCGCGAGTATTATTCGTAACTGATAATATTTACTTTAATTGAAAAAACCTCTTTGTATACCAGATTGGTACTTCAGTCATCAAGTGTTAGAATGTCCAAGCGGCTAGTTGAACTAACTCTGCAGAAGGATGAGTTGTTATAGCAATCCACGTGAAATGTAGTCTTCAGTTAGACCCCGTCACTAACAGCGACTACGCCTGGGACTTATTTATAGTGACGTTGTGAGGTAATTATAGACTCTTTATTGTATGATGGTAATCGAATGAGAATCGTCAGTGCAAATTCATTGGTGACGGTACCCTCAATCACATATTTTCAAAATATTCACTTGAAGTTTAATGCCATTAGAAAGTTTTTGTGGGAAAAGGTTTCGCGGAAACGTATTTGGTGCCCCAACCTTGTCGTGGAATTTAAGCGGAAAGTGATCTGCCTAATCCATTTTACCCGTTTTAAACGACTACATGTAAATTGCACTAATTCGATCTTCATTGTAATGTTTGTGTGTCAGAATTGAACGTTCGCACGCAGCTTTTAACGGAATTCGAACCCAGAACCTCCCGTAATGTAGACCTAAGCAGCAAACAACTGCGTCACATAACGTCGAAATAATTCATGAAAATAAATTTTAATTAAAAAACAATATATTCGTGTCCTGGGCTCATAGAGGTTGTACAACACCGCGTCTCGATAGGTTACTATAGAGTGAAACTCCTGTATAAGTTACTTCTAGCTGCTCGTACTTGCTTTTCGGCACGTCTGCCTTAAAAGTTTACAAACTTAGTTTAGTTCTTAATAATCACTTTATCTTATGAAGTAAATAACTTACATATAATTATTTAAATACTTACGTAAGCATCACTCTGACGCGAACAACACCTCAATATCTCTACTGGTTAGATAGATGTCATGGTTGATGGAAAACAAATTTTGTGCTTTTTCACCCTTTTGGGTATCGAATTCCAAAATATTTTTAATGCACATCTTAGACAATTTTATAAGTATCCAACTGAAGTGCAAATCGCGACGGTAGCCCGTTCAGTCGAATCAAAATCGATCATTCATTAAAAAACACATATTACCATTACACAGTACTGAGAGTTCGAATTTCGAAAAAATTTAATAACCGTGTTGTAATCGTTTTCTGTAATCATCAACCTGAAAAAAAAAATTAACTGTATATCTCGACGGGTTCAATACATATCGAGGATTTATCTAAAACACATTCAAGGTCTTTTCACCTCCTAAGAAAGTGAATTTCGAAAAACCCTTGAATCATGTTTTAGAATAATTTATTGGTGTCTGGTGGATGTGAAAAACACGACAATAACCCGCTGAGCTCTCTCTCTCTCTCTCTCTCTCTCTCTCTCTCTCTCTCTCTCTCTCTCTCTCTCTCTCTCTCTCTCTCTCTCTCTCTCTCTCTCTCTCTATGTATATATATATACACACATACATAAATACATATATCGACGATTAATTGATAAACACATTTCACCACTTTTCACCCCTTTTCACCTCCTTAGGTGAAGAATTTCGAAAATTTGTGAAATTTATTTTCAGGTATTTGAGTAAGCATCAATCTTAAACGAAAATCACGTCACTATATAAAAATGAGAATGGGATCGATATAATCGATTGTGAGCCGAAAACACATTTTACCTTTTTTTTTTTTTTTTTTTTTACCTTTTTGAAGCCGAATTCGAAAAATATATTTTAACGGTATTAATATATTTACATAAGCATCAATCTAAATCACAGAGCACTTCCATGTCTCTATTGGTTCGATAGGTGTGGAGGAATAATCGAAAACACATTTCACGTATTTACACCCACTTAATTAAAGAATTTCAAAACTTCTTACAGTCTTGTCATATGTATTTGTGTACGTAACCAATTGAAGTAAAATTCACGACGATAGTCAATTGCGTTTCTGTGATATAGACGATTCATAAAAAACACATTTTTCCCTTTTTTACTGCTTGGGATTCGAATTTAAAAAAATCCCAAAACAACTTCATGGGTAACATTTTGAAGTGAAAACCAACTCTCTATCCTGAAGGAGTCTATTATATCGATGGTTGATCAGGAAAACATTAAAGGTTTTTCACCCCCTTAAATATTGAACTTCGAAAAGTCCTTAAATTGGCTAATATACATTTTTATGTGTGTCTTATTAAAGTAAAAGTCACGATAGGCCGACGGGTTCGAGCTCTATCGACGTTTCTTCGAAAATACATTTCAAACCTTTTCCCCCCGTTGCAGTTTGAATTTCGAAAAATCCCTCCTTAGTGCTCGCCTACAACCTGAGGGGAACGCACACAAAAATGTCACGATTCTAGGTCCAGTGGTTTGGGCTGCAGTTTGATATGTCAGTCAGTCAGACAGTATTTTCTTTTATATATAGAGATATTCCATTATAAGATTATAGGGTCACCGCTGAATGTCTCATTTAGCTGAGTATCGGCGGGAAGACTGCAATGCCTATTCAGTGACTTGCGCCTAGAGGCTAGACGAAGGCGTCATGCGCATGCTGTGTCGTCCTTATCGCTTCCTGCACTTCTAGGCCTCGAACACGCATAACACCGTCACCCAGGCGTCCACCTTAACTGTGATAATCTGCATACGTCTGAATTATTGTTTTCTTTTCGTGAATTAACTGGTTAGGCTAATGCGATATGGTTTCATGAAAATAAGTGATTCCTTTACACGCTGCAACGCATTTAAAGTGCTTAGCAGGCGGCTATCTGAAAGGCGATTAGAGCATAAAGTATTTTCTTAAACAATAAATGTTTCTTAAATGTCATTTGTACATGGAAAACGAAAAAAAAAAAAAAATGTTAAGTGCACAAGATGCATGGTAGATCGACTACTTTGTTTACCTGCTTGAAATTATGTGTCCTGACAACAAAATCGGTAGCTGCAACTGATGTAATATCATAATCAGTGAGGAAGAGAATATAAATAAAAGCTAGTTAGATTACATATCAATAAATGTTTTGTAACGAGATGTGTCATTTTTGCGACAAAATTATTTTATTGCAATCTAACAATCTTCATGAGAAAAAAAAATGTAAGTTGTTTCCACATACCTTAAGATATTACCGTAACTAGCTCCTTAAGTATAATTAAAAAAAACACATTATTTTCAATACTGTCCTTTTGGTATTTCCCGTACAAAAATATGTTATAAACATCTTAATTTAAAAAAATGATTCTTAACATTAAAATATACATTTAATGGCTTAAAATGTGTCGGAAAATTAAATGTACACTGTATCACAATTTTGAAAATAAAATACATAACGTGCTCCAATCGCCTGAAGTATTCAGTTTGTATTTAGTTATATAATTGTAGGCAAAGTTAATTCACATATGCTACCTTAAGTTAAAGCCAGATTTAAGAATTCTTCACGGGATACATTTTGTTCTGATGTTTGGTGTAAGCGGTGGACTGCGACTCGACGTCGACGCGGCTGGGCGCGGAGTCGGTGGTGCTGAGCGTGATGGCGGCCGTGGCGGCAACAGTGGCAGTGGGCTCGGCGGCTGCTGCCTTCGTCGCACACCGCCGCAACAGGTCGTCGTACACCACAGGGCGCCCCTGACAAGGCCACTACCTGCGGCGCCGCTCCTCCAGCTCCAGCGAAGGCGGCCTGCAGTTCTCCACGCACCTGTGATCGTCTTCCGTGCGGTGTTATCTTCCTGCGACCACTCACATGCTGCCACCTGCCAGCTCCAGGGTCTACCTTCGTCGTACACCGCCGCAAGAGGTTGTCGTACACCACAGGCCGCCCCTCCAGCTCCAGCGAAGGCGGCCTGCAGTTCTCCACGCACCTGTGATCGTCTTCCGTGCGGTGTTATCTTCCTGCGTACGCTCACATGCTGCCACCTGCCAGCTCCAGGGTCTACCTTCGTCGTACACCGCCGCAAGAGGTTGTCGTACACCACAGGCCGCCCCTCCAGCTCCAGCGAAGGCGGCCTGCAGTTCTCCACGCACCTGTGATCGTCTTCCGTGCGGTGTTATCTTCCTGCGACCACTCACATGCTGCCACCTGCCAGCTCCAGGGTCTACCTTCGTCGTACACCGCCGCAAGAGGTTGTCGTACACCACAGGCCGCTCCTCCAGCTCCAGCGACGACGGCCCGCAGTTCTCCACGCACCTGTGATCGTCTTCCGTGCGGTGTTATCTTCCTGCGTACGCTCACATGCTGCCACCTGCCGGCTCCAAGGTCTACCTCTGAGTCATCGTTAGGGACCCAAGTTTTTCGCGATAAGAATAGCGCCCCTGTTTGTTTCAGTGCCTTACGTGCACAGCTGCAATTCTGCTTTATGATTATTGGCAGTGTGTCTGTGTGAAGAGCCGTATCCCATTTATTTGAGCCAATTACAATAACGTCCCTGCAACACCACACGTCTGTGACTACCCGGTAGAATCCCAAGGCTCGTGAAAGTTAAAATAGCCTATCACCGACCATGAAGCAGAAGTGCAGATGTGCACAGGCACCGAAACAAAGTGGGGCAAAATTCTTTTCGCGAAAAACAGGGGTCCCTAAATATAGTCCTCATGATCGCGGACTTGTTGAACACGAGAGAAGCTTATCACCGGAACTGTACGAAGTGGACAGCTAGTGTCGAGTGCATCTTGTACCTTCTCTCATTGACTGACTTGATTCGTGGAAGTTGATTAGAGGTACGTCAATTTTGCCTATACATAGCGATCTGAAAATTTCGCGTTTTCTTTCGAGCACAAGCTAGAATTCAAACCACTATATAATTCCGGATAACGTTTGTAATTGGTACTTGACATATTTGACACACCTGGAGGACGCTGAGTTAACAGATAAGAAACTGCTAAATCTAGGTCCAATCATGTGCTATGACTGTGTCAGCGAGCAGCCAATAAGAATCAACCGTCTGCTTGAGTACACAAATATTCGTCGAGGTTAGCCTAGTGGTCAGTGAAGCCGCGAATTTTTTCCGGTCTCCACTTGTATGTCTTTGGTCAAGTTTAACGCCTGTCACTTCTGTGTTTGGACGACAGCTGTCTTGACAAGCCTGTGACTACTTCAAGCCGTAGTAAATAAGGAAATGATTCGTAAAGTTATCGCGTGCTACCCGCTTGTACGGTTAGGGGCCTATGGGTAATCTATTTCGACCAGCGTGTGCATAGTACTGAGAAATATTGTCTGCTGCCAGATAAAACCGCAAAATTCACGCACGTCTACGATAGATTCCTGCTTATATCCCTCAGCACCCGAAACGTTGCCAAATGCAGTGTACACAAATATATTTCCAGATTGCAGCAACTGAGGCCATGTTATTCCGGGCCGAATGGGTTTACGCTTTTGAGTTGAACGAACGTAACATCACGTATTCTAGGGGATGGATGACGCAATGTTGCCGAGCAAATTGGTACTTGTGCACTTCTGCACACGCTTGGTTCACGCAGCAGAAATGAGTGATCATGGTGAAGCACAGTGGCGAGTGATGAGCAGTTGCAAAGTACATAGGTGTTTGCTCTGTACTGTACCTGACTGCACCGACAGTCTCTAAAAACTGGACCCGTAAATATCGCAAGTTGGGTTGAGGAGAAGCTAAATCTCGAACTCTTTGTTTATATGAATTACGTTAGTGAATGAGCTACTCTATATGAAATTCGTCCTTGAGGACTTTGGACTAGGGACATTTTATTTTCGCTCAAATTATTCTCGCAACAGCTTGTTTCAATGCGTTTCGTGCACGTCTGCATCGCTGCTTCAAGGTTACCTCTAATGTCAGTGTATCTTTGTGCAGAGACGTAATTGGTTCAACTGTGCCAATCAGAATATGGTTACCTACTATGACACCAAGACGCGAGGATTAAAAACATCCCAGCAGCTGCAGACGTGCATGCAAGGCGTTGAAACAAGCTCATGCAAAAATCTTTTCACAAAATATCAAGTGTCCCTTCTACGGATTAATAGCAAACCAGAATGAAAACACTTATGGGCCACAGCGTTTTTTTGTCAGATGTATACAACTACAGTACATACTCATTTCAGCAGCAGGGAATGAACAAGAATCTGACAGAGATCTGTCGGACCCGCAAAAATTCCGGTTCTTCATCTGCAAAGCACTTCTCAAGATGAGGTCACATCACTTGTGGGTTGGGTAGCTCTCAGCCAAAGTATATTCCACGATCGAGTGGACATTTTTTACAGCTCATTAATGTCATTAGGAATAAAACGATTTAATTTGTGAATCCATGATTTATTAAATTGCAAGTGCGAGTGTCGGTGAATTTATCACGGCCGCCCGGAAAGTGATGGAAATCAAATACTGATTCACAGAGAACCACCGAGAAAGTTCTTGTACAACTGCCAGACAAGTACACTCGTTCGTGGCCGCATTACGTTGTGTTTTACCCGGCTCCACGTTGCTTACTGATTACTGTCCTAGGTAATACGGGATAAAGTAAGCACTAAAGACTTGACCTTTGAAAAAAAAAATACTAGTCGTTACTGTGTATAGTATAACATTAACAATAGTTATTCTGCTCTTTGTATGGTTGGCAGCGAATTTCCGAATGTAGTTCCGTGTATTTTACTGTTTAAATACAACAATACTGAAATAAAATCAACTGTAATCGACACACTTGTATTTTATATTATTAATAAACTTTTTTAAATCAAACCTTATAGGTTCCCACTGACTGCACTTTTGTCCTTACAACGAGCAAACATCAAGTGACGTGTCTAGAGAGGTTAGATAGACATTTCCCACCGTTAGCCGTTACGCGTGGAAATATGCAAATTGGCTGAAAATATATATTTAGCAAGACTTTTTTTTTTTAGTGCTCACTTTATCTGGAACCGCCTATACGTGTACTGAGACTGAATAGCAGTGAAATAAAAAAACACATACTCACCTTGCAACTACACGCTACATGACTGTGACGCAGCAGGGAAAGGGAAACCGAACGTGTCGACACTACTCACGACCCAACTACTAGGTGCCCGTCAGATACACAGCTATGTTTCAGTGGCTGATGTGTAACACAGAAAGCAGTCAGGTACAGTAGGGACAAACGCCAGGATACAAAGCTTCATCCGCCACTGAGCTCGTCGACAGCAGTCGAAGTATTAAGAAGGCGTTGTGCATAAACAAATACTGAATTAGTTTATTTCAGACCATTTACGACAGAGTGAGTACATTTTCAGTCGCTCCTAATGAGCAGAACCATAATCAAATAAATTTTTGTGCAGCCTCAGACAATGAATTTCAATAAATGTGGTTGTTAATAATTTTAACAATCTTTATACATTAACAAGTGGCGTGAAGATAAAAATTAACATACAAATTTAGCAGGGCAAACAACACAATCTGTGATGGAAATCAATATCAATAACTTATATTTAAAAAAAGACAATTCTGGAAAAAAATCTTTGCCAACTTTCTGGGAAAATATTTACCCAGAGTGACAAATTACTTTAGTATTATCTCTTGCGTAGGAAGAAAAAGTACAACATTGCAATGTCATTTATAAATCAACAGGATCGCATGGCACAAGCAAATATTCTTCACAAACTTTGCGAAAACAGTTTATAAGATTTCTGTTTCTGTATGTATACTTCTGCGAATATGTAAGTTAAATATGAAAAGTGTCTAGCATCAATTTATGTCTCACGGCCTTTTAACTTTCTATTTTCCAGCAGCCACGCGATTTTACACGCGTAGACGTGTATACCTATACGTTGGTTTAGTGATCAAATATACCCATTCCATAATGGTGATCTGGGTGTGTACCCAAAACTATGACGAGTTATGTAAGTGATGGTTTACGAATCACAAAATAATTGAACTACTATGTGTCAAAGACATTAGCCTTACGAAAACTGGAAAGTATGAAAGAGGTGATGTGTCTACAATTAGTTAAAAGAACATAAGATACTTTCACTGGCTTTCGTTTATTTCCTACCAACTTTATTTTTATTTGTTTTATTTTTTGTGACGTTTGGGTTACTTGCTGCATCCCAATTTCTCGTATTATACGTTCTTGTACACAATGTAGGTGAAATAAGTTTAATATGCATCAAAATTTGGTGAAGCAAAGTGTGATATTATTTTAACAAGCTAGTGTTTGTGTGAACTGCTCAACCTTCCTTGTGTCCAAGCCTCATAATAGTGAAAGCTCTGTTGACCTAGAAATCCGTTCACATGGAGACATTATTTGGCAGCAAGTGTACGCAGTTTTTCTCTACATAAAAGGTTGACATTAAAATTGTACCTCGAGTAATGACAAATATGAGTATTCAAAATATGTTGATATATTTGTGCATCAGTCAAATATGAGCATTAACTTTACCGTACATTACTGCAATTTTGACATTTCATTTTCAAGATACTAGAATATAGAAAAGAAAATCTAAGTATAAATAGCTTTCTTAAATTAGTACTATATGTATATCTCTTTTGCAGCTGGCTGTAATACACAACATAGAGCAACCAACACGTTTAATTGTAGCACAAAATATTATAGTCAAAGTTTCCACGAATATTTGAATTAAAATAAAATACTTTGCTCATGATGTGATATGTATGTAATTGTATAATTAGAATTTTCCCTTATGCCTAGCCTGTTTCGGGTTCGTTCTATTTTGTTCAACTATGTCCAACGCTGCAAATTTTCCACTACAACAACTCTTCAATAATCAACAAGAGGCTGTGCCCCGACGTTACATTGCGCGTGCGCTTATAGTGTGTACGTTTAAGTAACGTATTCGCGTATAAAATAATCAATACCTGACCTCAAGTGTTCTTCTCACGACTTAACTTATCTGCCCAAATGTACCTACGTAATCGGGTGAGTAAGTATTCGTACAGTTCAAACTTCGTCAAAACAAATACAAAATGGTAGGTATATACCGTTTAAAGCCAACTTCGGTAAAAAAAAAAAAACTAACGCAAAACAACAAAATTTCCCTTTTTGTACTCCTGGAGCGCACGCGCAGTAACAATCACAACTACCCGTAGTATTACAAGACGTATAGAGAGAATAAATAAATGTACTTGTTCGACGAGAGCAAAAAACGTGCATTTTATTAAGTACTGAAACAAACTGTTAATGTGTTTAATAATAAAATTTTTAGAAAATCGTATATTGTTGAGAGTTGTTTTATTTCCAGTTTTCAGCTTATCCCTGTATCCTATATCCTTATCCAGGGCATGCAATTATGAAGAGAGGATTATATTACACTGTCATCTCCAAATTTTAACCTCATTACTAGTTAAACAGCACGCCAATACAAAAAATAGAAATCTGAACCATCTACAGAGTCAAGTGCCTTGGAGACTATATCGGTACAAACCCGAGTGTCACTTATAAATTCAAATTAGACACATTAAATATTTTAAAATACAAATACAGCAAGAAATCTTGCGACCTTGGAAGGAAATTATAATGGAGACAATGTTACATCAGAACTCTCACGTACATTTTTACGAAATTCTACGCCCTTCACTTCACACCTTCGGACCTTTTCTCAGCAGAACCTTCTGCTGGAGAATTAATTTCATAACTCAGGAGAAAAAAAAAAGGAATGGTCAAGTGTTTATTCTGTTTATTCAATACAGGAATACGACAGTTAACAACTTTGATTTTTAAATTTTGAGTAACTACTGTCAAAAAATGATATTATGCTATGTTATCAGAAACATTTTTTTCTGGTGCAAGTTCTTAAAGTGCGTGCGAATAATTTTAACACTGGACTTAACTAAGACTGCCCCTTTATGTAACACCAACATAAAGTCGCAAACTTCATGATTTAAAACCATATAAGCAACACTGTGAATTTAAAAACGTAGTTGTAAGTAGCATGTTGAAAGTAGGCCTACTATAAGACTAGAACATTTCTTATTTGTTAACAGTTATTGGCGACAAAATTAAGTGGATTTCATTTTTAAAGCGCTTATTGATGGAAACTGAGTGAAAACACTGGTACACGTATGTATTTTTTAACACCTACACGGAAAAAATTATTTTGTGGCAGCTACAAAATTTATTTTGTGGTCATTCCAAAACCTTTTTGTTGTCACTTAGGTATTAAAATGTTGTGGCCACCACTAAATTATTTTGTAGATAGGAAAGACTTCCTATAAAATGTTTCTCTCGGTGTAATGTTGCCTTTTCCTGTCAGATTGCCTAGGAACCCTGTTTGCTGTAATTGCAGTTTTAGGGTTTAAGGAAAAGCGAACCTCAATGTAATAAGTTCCATTTTATCTCATGTGCCACCCCCATAAATTTGTAACACTTGTTCACTGACATCCTGTGTAGTATTTGTCGTTACTTTCTCCGAGCGGCCGGCGAATAAAAATCCATGGAAGCTGTGCCAACACATCAGGTGGTTGGATATATTAGCTACGATGTTAGCATGGGTAGTGTCGAACTTCAGCTTGACGCGTTCAAACAGTAACCCGAGTAGAGTTTTCAACCGTCCAATAAATCACGAGACCCAAACTGCTTGCAGGTTTGTGGACATAACCTGGTGATCGGGCAAACCTTATCACGTGACTGAGTAAATTTACCTACCTCCAGCAGGTTACTTAATATAATCGCCTGTAGCCGTATCCGTATCTAGCAAAAGGCCTCGCTCGACCTTCGATGTGACAACCCTGCCAACGAGGATCTTTTCAATAAGCGGTAAGGGGTGTACAAGCTACTAACCAGCGCGCGTTGCTGCAGTATGACGAGAGTTAAATTAATGATTGGTCAAACGAGTGTTCGTATTGATTTCTGATAGTGTTTTAGGCCGCGGTGACACGGCGGCCTGAAGTAGATAACCAAAAGACGTTTAGTCAGTCATTTTTAAACACGTTCAGTGTATAGCTGCCGAAGTGAACATGTTCGCCTGGTTATACGGTACTCGATTGTCGCAGTCACAATCGATTGTGTTTTGTAATGACAGTATATTGTTTTGAGGTTATGTTTGGTTTAACCGTTTAACTTATGTACAAAAGGTAAACAGCGGAAAGTAGCTGGAGAATCGTCAAATTTACGTTATATTTTTTAAACTCACTTGTTTATTAAAAGTTGCGTCGGTCGCGATAAACATAACCTTTTGAAAGCTCTACTTACCCCGTCCCAAAGCTTGTAATACACTCATATGTTGGTGCAATGTGTTATGTGGTGACAAAAATTAAACCAGTATTACACTTTATGGAACGTGGCAAGGATTTTCGAAAAGTTACTTTTACCTCGAACGACCACGTGCCTGCTTCATGCACACAAGAGTACTGGAAATGGCATACATTCTTATTCCGTTGCAAAAATATTGAAGGGCTCACATTTTAATATGAAACTATTTTTACTTACACGTAGTGTAATACTGTAATATGTGTTATTTAACCAATACGCTGAAAAGTCGGTATAGGGTCCATATTAAAAATTTTTTGTAACGTATAACGTAATCAGAAATGATCTGTACGTTAACATTAATGGGGGTGTGGGTATCTAGCGTATAGATCAACACTAGCATTAGCTTTGCGCATGTAATGAGTGTAAATAGAACGTATGAAATTAGACAAGAGAAATCTGTATTTTATTAGAATGATTAGTGAAATGATTGTTCAAACAATACGAAACATTACCGCTTCCACAACATTTAATTTTATCATGTTTAATTAAAATCTCAAAGTGTAGTTATTAAGAAAATGAAAAGTTAAATTTGAGTATAGTCCACAATCT
>PNEQ01079440.1:0-46381 GCA_003012365.1 Medauroidea extradentata
TCTGTGACACAGGAGTAATTGTGTGCATAACTAATTGTGTTGTGAGAGTTCTAGTTGATTACTGTTTTGTGTATTTCGTAGCTTTGTGAGCTATTAAATCCAGTACTTAATTTAACTCTTTTATTTGTAATTATAAGACCTCTATCCCAAAGAACTCATGGGAATTGCCCACATATAAAGTTTATGCTCTTCAAACTTGTAACAATACATTATATTGAAAGTAGATATACAAGCATAAAATTTGGCTAGTAATCAATAGTAACAAAATAATAAAATTTCTAGCGCTATTATAATGCTTGCCTCTGATGCAGGCTTTAAAGATAAGTTCAGACAACCAGCCAGCTACTGGAAATTTCCTTTGCTTTGCCTTGGAATTTCCCTAGCTCTGGGATTCCTCTAGCATTGTTTTGAGATTCCCCTATCATTGATTACCCTAGCCTTGCTTTGGGATTCCTCTAGCTCTGCCTGTATTGTTCTGATGTACTGTAGTACAAAGATATTAGTACAAGCGCCAGTGCCATGCTTGAACATTACATTTGTATTATTAGTGGAGGTAGTGTATTCTGAATTGAGAACATTGATATTCGTTTTTGAAACAGATACTGTAATGTGCTTATCACAACAGCAATTAAAAAAACCAATGAAAAGGTAACAGTAAGAAATTACCCACAGTAAACCATTCTCAAAGTAGAAGAGTTTTAATCAACAGGAAAAAAAATTACAATATTAGGGACAAACAATTGAGGAATGTTACTAAATGGATGTGCAGTTTGTTTACTAAATTGTCAAACGGAGAAAAAAAATGTGATAGCTGTAGAATAGAAGCTGCAGCATTAAAAAGTCAAAATTCTGTTAGTTCTTCTTCTGCTCACCAGGATATGGGGCGAAATTCAGAGTCTGATAATATAGATCCCAGTTTTTGTGCACTTTCAGAGGTGATTGATCCATTCAATATTTCACTGCAAGGGTGAGAAGAATCTCTTCCTGATACAAAAAACTTCAAATAAAAAAGTTATGCAATCAGAAAAATAAAAAAAAAATTTACTCCACAATCAAAAAGAAACTTTCTGAGTTAGAAGATGATAGTGTAGATTTAGAGAAATCAGTTATCGAAAACCTTAAAAGTTAATTTTTTGAGTTATACTAGTAGGAGCAAGAAGTTAATGATATTGACCGGTTTACCACCAAATTGGGGAGTAAGAAAATTAATATGAGAGTTTGGTGCGCCAAACTACATGGTACGAAAATCAAAAAGACTCCTGGCCAAAAATGGAAGGTTGGAAAGTCCTAACCCCAAACTAGGCAAAAACCCTCTGACGAAGTAGTTGAAGCTGTCCATTTATTTTATGAAAATTTTGAAGTCAATAAAGCAACGCCTATTGTTAAAGACTGCATTAAAGTTACACAGCCAAATAAAAATAAATTAAACATTTCAAAAATACTTATTTTGAGCAATCTGAATGAGGGCTACACATTATTCATGGAGAAATTTCAAAATATCAATATAGGTTTTCAAAATTTGCCGCACTTCGCCCAAAGCATTTTATTTTAGCAGGTTCTAGTGGCACACATACAGGATGTGTATGTACAACCCATCAAAATGTTAAATTAATATTTGAAAATGTAAAATTAGGTGATTTAACAACTGGAAAACTAAAAACCACAAATATTGCATACCAAAAATGGTATGCAATCCACCAACACTAGATTGCAATATTGGAAATTATGCATATTGCCCTGGTATTGCAGCAGTAAGGACTGTCCTTGAGAAGTAATTTGAAGAGCACCTTGTATGAAAGATCACATTTCGGCAGTGGATTTCAGATGACCATTGCAATTAAGAGATTATGCAGAAATCATAAGCAGATTTCATAGATTTATTCTGCAACAATCTGTCTCTCTCAGTCTACTGTGATTTTATTGAAAAACAGCAGTCATCTTTCATGAATCATATCACGGAAATTTTAAAAGAATCTGAATTTGTCATCAATTGTGACTTTTCAGATAACTACAGTATGGTTGTACAAGACAAAGCCCAGGCTTACCACTGGACTAAGGGACACACAACAGTTCACCCATTTGTGATTTTGTCCCGGGGGCGTAGCCTGGGTTAGGTGGGATAGTCCAAACAGACTGCTAAACAACAATATAAAAAAACCTGAGCATTCATTACATTTATTAAAACACAGTGGCGAGAAGTATACCAGGTTGGGGGGGGGGGGGCTGATGTTAGAACCATACCAGAAGAAAAGAATTTGTTAAGTTAAAGAAAATGGTTAATATAAGTAAAAAATAATGTGTTCAAAACACAACACAAATGTTTATTTAACAATAAGTTTCAATCTTTCTTTAACTGAACTGAAATAAACACAGCAACTACTTTAATTTACAAAATTAAAATTTACGAGAGAACACTTACTGTCAAAACAACCTTTGCAACAAAAATAATCAAAAAAAAATTTAATGAGAACAGGTTAGTTAAATTGTAGTCAGACACCACAAGGGTTACGTTACATCAAATAAACAACTGACCATTTTGACAACTATGGAAACAGAGGGAAGATATGAAAGAGAGGAAAATAACTCAAAGTTAGAGCCTAAACAATTAAGAAAATAAAAGCTAACCTTCACAAGAGTACAAGACTTTACTACTACCGTCTAGGTTTACACACCTAATCAAAGCTGACAGACAAGATACCACAACTCAACTTGACCATCTGAACCGACTGAGCTAACTTAGATCACTGTGCAAACTGAGCCCTGCTCAATGCACTACAAGATACTTATACAATATTCTACTAAGGAAAAGGTAAACAAATACTTAAAGTGGTTACGTCACATCCTGACAGCTTTGTGCGGCCGCCATTCTTCGGCCGAAGGCTTCATGATCTGCTCGGCACCACCGCTGAAGTCGAACTCTCTCACAAATAAACACTCATGCTCCAATAATACTGTACCGAGGATGACAAAAACAATTCTCCGAATGTCATGCTGTCCGACACGGTCAGCGAACTCTACCAGGGAGCAACAGACTAACGAAACAAAGCTGCCAACTTAAATGGACATGTATGATCAACACTCACGTGCACAGGTGTGCCAACTATACTTCTAGAGGCAACGATAACAAGCGCATGGCAGAGGAGTGGGAAAAAGCAGGGAGAGAAGAGAAGATAGAAAGGTTGGTACTCCTGGCAATCGTGCCTACGTGACTCAACAAACAAGAGAGGTGGGGGAAAGGAGAAGATGGGAAGAAGGCTTGAAAACAGGGGGGGGGGGGAAGAGACTACTGGCTACACTATTATCTCGCAGCTGGCCGGATTATGTCATGGTAAACGAGCATTGCCCTACGAACACAGCAGATTTCCAACATTCCTATGTGCGCTAACCCAATGAGGAAAACCCTCAACACGTGCTTCTGACTGCGCAGTTCTACAGCTGTTGTTATTAGCGATCTACCACAAAGCGATCACAGGTTTGCTATTCTGCCTTCACTGGAAACTAACGTGACAGGAACAAAAAAACACAGTGTGACACTAGGCCATATCTAAATTTAGATGCTCAGATCATCTTCCAAGTTACAAGATGTCCTCAAAGTCTCTATTACTTAAGAAAAAAGCTAAAGTTAACACACGGGTCCTTACAAAAAAAGAAACATATACAAAAACAGACAACACAAAAAAAATGCTTCGTGACAATATATTATGAATCTGAAAAAAGAATTGAGCACTTGAACTACATTGTACCTGGAACATAATACTGTTGCTGTTTACACTTTCAAAAGAAAATTGGTTGAGTTTTTGACAGCAAAATTTAAAAAAGTTCCTACAAAAAATTTTTTTTTTTTTTTTACTTTTCAGATGGGTCTGCTGCTCAAAATAAAAATAAGAAAAATTTCATCAATTTGTGTTTTTACAAGCAAGACTTCAACATATCAGCTGAATGGCATTTTTCAGCTACAGCTCATGGTAAAGGTCCTTGCGATGGAGTTGGAGGTACAGTTAAGAGATTGGCAGCTAAAGATAGCTTGCAACGGCCATACCATAACCAAATCATGACCCTTCTCTAGCTTTATGAATGGGCGGTAGAAAATATTTCTAGTATTAATTTCACATTTACTACATAAGAGGATTATATAGTCAGAAATATTTTTAAAAGAGCAATTTAATCAGGCAATCACCATTCAAGGAACTCAACAATATCATGCCTATTGACACATGCACGTAAACAATAAAATTGGTGGCTAGCTCATGTTCTCACAGTCTAATGTACAATTAATCCTGTAACACCAAATAGAAGAATTTATGTGCTATCTGAAAATTACGCTGTGAAAACAAACGAGGCATTATTCAAGTATTGTAATTGAATACTGCAAAGTTAAATATGTAAGTGCTAACCTTCATACTTCAATTTATTTATTTTAAATTACAGTACAGGAAAATTTCATTATACTTGAGCAAAATTTTTTTATTAATATTAAAATAAAAGTGAATTTAAAAACGGTTTAGTTTAAGATACTGTAAATGTACAGTGAAACATAACATTATTTATTCATGTACTTTACAACAAGATTTTACTATTATGTTATGCTATCCTTTTCTGCCAACATGTATATTTCTAACCTGAGGTTTAACAATTTACGGACATTAATTTCAATTATTTTAACTATGTACCTTTTAACTCTCAACTTATAAACTTTGTAGATAATTTTAATTTGTACAAACAATTTTATAGAATAAAAAAAAAATTAACGCATGTTTTAAAAATTAAAACCTTTAATTTTTAAAAAGTTTAAAAACTATTTTTCACCTAAACATAATTCTGTTGCATATCACATAAAAGGCCACAGAAAATGCTGTAAAATTACACTTTGCAGACCTTTCCAGCTTAGTTTGGAGAGAAATTATGGCAATTTAAAAGTGTGCCTGTAGTGCGATTGAGTGTTTTTTCCAAAATTTACACATTAATATTTTCTAAACGGGTAGACATATCATTCTAAAATGTTATGTTCATCTTAGTCTGTATGAAGGCAACCTCTGTGCGAAATTTCATCAAAATCTGGCATGGTGGGGTTAAATTATTACTAAAATTGTGTTGCATTGATACAAAATGACCCAACATGCAAATTACTATATACTCTCGTATTTAATTGTGCCAAGTCATATTCTGTGGAGCTCAGTCACAATCAAAACTATTTATGCCACCACTCACATTTTGTTCATCTCAGTGCGGTCCATATTGAAATACTGCGTGATCTTTATTTTGAAGAACATAAAGCACATTAGTCTCGTTTTTAGCTAACTTCACATCAATGCAGAAAATTGTGTGTATCAAAAACAAAATCACGTAAGGTGACTGCTTCACCTTAGAATGTAATTAAAAATGTAAGTAGCATAGTACAGTTTATTGCAACCATTACATCTTTTTGCATACATTTTGGTACAAAGATACTGTGACAAGTCATGTTAACAAAATTCAATTCATTAGAATACAAAATACAAGAAACTTGCTCCCACC
The DNA here is from genome assembly GCA_003012365.1 of Medauroidea extradentata. Lineage (NCBI taxonomy): Eukaryota > Metazoa > Arthropoda > Insecta > Phasmatodea > Phasmatidae > Medauroidea > Medauroidea extradentata. The sequence goes on from PNEQ01079440.1 coordinate 5,515, forward strand.
AAAACTCCAGAGTATGGAACATCTATATATCTGCAGGAATTGTTAAAGTTCAACTTACTTTTAAGATTTTAAAGTGGTAACCAGGAACATATAATTAGTTTTTACAAGTGAGCAATTTCAGAGATGATAATATCAAAAACAAACAGACAATTCATACTTGTGTTAAACTTCACAATATTACAGTGTGAAAATTTTTTCAAGCATTGTTATACCATTCTGCAAAGAAATATGGTAATATCATAGTTGGTAGGGATCACTACACCTTAATAATAACCTCACTGCAATAGTCATTTAAACAATTTGTCTACTGTGCTGTAATACACTTCAAGGTGCCACCTAACACACATTTCAAACATATTGCAATGTGTTCATAAATACATACAGCTCTGTCAATTATGAGCCTCATATGTATAGTTAGGCACCCATCATTGTTTAATGGTATCCATCTTACATCAACTGGAACAGTTTAATTGTTTTAGCTAAGAAGAGGACAGCTCCCCCTTAGAATGAATCAAGTGTTTTTAAAAATCAACGTAGAAGCACGTGTTGGAAATGTCATCAACTGCTGCGCAGTATAAAAAAAGCCACATTTTACACCTAAAACCAGGCCAGACAACTGTACGCAACTGCAAAAAATTACGGGTGTCAAAACATCACTCTAAGAAATGGTTGGATATTAAAAATCTCTTAAGGCACCAAGGAAATAATTACCCACTCATAAACTTTCAAAGGTGTGAAGCTTAATCCATGGCTACTCATCTGCTGGGTTTTTCCATTTGGCTATGACCTGCTAAGCTTTATCACCTATCTACTGACCCTCAAGGCTTTAACACCTAGCCACTAACCAGCTGGGCTTTGCCACTTGCTCACTAACCTACTGGGTTTCAGCACCTGGCCACGGACCAGCTCGACTTTACTGTTTGCTCACTGACCTGCTGGATTTTAGTACTTGGCTACTGTGTTATTAAGCTTTATCAAGCCCGGAGACTGTTTTGGTTCTACTTCACCACATATTTCATTTTATATTTGAAATCATTCTGCAACTGTTACGCCTGTAACTTGAACACAAAGCAGTGTGTAAGCCGGTGAGATAAATTCAATTCTCATTTTATTTATACTGTGCAATCAGAAAATGAATTTCAAAACATTATTTTATCTCTAATGATGTGAAATGCTGGTTCTCGTTGACAATGTATATCAATATTGTGGTTGAAAATGTTGTGTGCTATGAGGTAACACCTGGCATAGATAATTGTGCAGCCAGCATAACTTTCAGGGCTAAGAGGAAGAAATGTGCAGCTGACTTGGCTTCTCTCAGGTCCTCCCCACCCCCTTACCAATCTAGCAGCTGGGTAAATTAATGAACAATGGCCTGCCCATGCCAATTGAACTATTACCATATTTTCATTCTTTGAGGCACTAATATTTGGCTACATATATTATACAAGTTTAAGTGCATAAACTATGTATCTGCATGTATAGCATCTGAATTGGAAATTGTATAAAAAGCATTCTATTAGTTCAACCAGAAGTCAGGTGTACTGACTAGACGGTCAAAGGAATGTTGAGGTGCAGGCCGCATCACTTGGCTAAATCTCACAGGTTGGATGTACATGTGCATTACTGTTTACTCTATTACTGTTTCCATAACAGATCTTATTTGAGTGGAGGCCATGGTGGCGCAACAACTAGAGCATTCACCTCCCACAAAGACAGTCTAGGCTTGATAACTGGTGGCGTCAACCCCTGGGTTTTTGCATGTGGGAATCATGTTGCAAGATACATTTGGACGGCTGGTTTTGTTGCGGATCTCCTGTTTCCTCTACTGTTTGATTCTGGTGTTGCTCATTTAACCTCATATCATTTATTATTACAGCCAGCTGATGACAGAACTGTCTTTCAGGTAGCACAGCCAGCCCAAACTTCACACAGTCCCACTCTTATCTTATGGTGGTCATGCAGATAGTATTTTTTATTTATTGAGTAAACAGAGAAGACTAGTAAGCGGAAGTTAGTATACAGTAATTTAGAATCAAATCAAAGTTAGAAGTCGTTTACTTAAGTTGTTAGGTTGCCTGTTTGTGGAACATTTTAATGCATGTAGGTTTGTTTTCTTCATGTAGGCAATTCATGAAGTCTGGGATACTTAAATCTGTTCAGCTTATTTTTGTTAGTAAATGTTTTACTATTTATTACAAATTAAACACTTTAAATAATAAATAAAGTTGCACTATACACAAAAGTTTAATTTTTCATCTTGACAAGGACTTCAAAAGTGTTTCCCCATGAACGCACTGCCTACGGGAGGCTGTGATCTGGTGTTAACATTTTAGTGGACGGTGGAAGCAGGATATAACAAAAATGTTCAGTTGGTGCAAAACCTAAAATTACCAGTATGTTAGAAATATTTGTGTTCTCATTGTTGTCTTGAGACCAATGTGCAATTAATTTTGTTAAGTGTGTGTAGGTTTTTTTTTCAAGTAGTTTGATTAGTTTACATAACTTCTTAATATGTATACTTCCTACAGCTTCTTTCCTCTCCCCAGCTACCACAGGCATGCACAGGATGTTGTAAGAGGTTGAAGTTTCCAGCTCTAATGTAGGAAGGCGTCCGCCTGGCTTGGTGAATTTTAATTATACTAAGAGCTTTCTCTAAAATGGAATTTTTTTTTCAACCTAGAAGGTTTCTTATAGCGTTTTCACAAATAATGCTCCCTCTTGAGGGTTTTGCAACACCAAATTATTAACTCTGCGTGCACACCTATGCCAACTACTTCAGTTAACTATATTTCCACTTAACTATCGCAAATTTTGAATCACAGACAATCCTGTAAGTATGAGCCATGTTACTTTTGAAAATACAATAGTCATTAATATAAATGACATATTTTCTATTAATGTTATATAGGGCTACGTATTTTTTTTGAGCACACAAACATTTGGTTGGGGACATTTATGCACTTAATGTAGGGATTTCATTCTTATTCACTCTTTTTTTTTTTTGCCAGCCTTGGAATTACTTGTACTTTGTGACAGAAAAGAAGCACACATTTAAGGGACAGAATTTGCTGAAATTTGTTCATGAATGTGTTATCATTGTTTAGTAACCAATTTTTACCAATCCCCAGGTTATGAATATAAGTGGTAGTATGGTGGTCAATATGTACATATTTTTTGTGGCACTAATATTAAAAAGACTTATTCGAAATGGTGCAAATCTCAGAGATCTTGAAGACATAATTTTTTCAGGTGTCCCACATGTCACAAACATACTAGAGCACATGTTCTGTACTTACAACTCAATTCTATTGACAAATATTTTGGAGCCATTAAAATGATAAAAAGCAGTATTCATAGAGTAAATAAGGAAAGAATATGAGCAAATTACATTTTAAAAAATTATTAGGTGTGCTTAAAATCTTGCATCAATAAAATTACTTTAAACTGTTATTGAGTCATTACCAATAAGTTTTGTGCCACTTAAGTGAAAATTAAAATTTGACCATTTCTTTATTTTACATACAATTTTTGGGTAATTATTGAGCCTATGTGTTACAAAATAGATATAATGAAAACAGGATGTACTATCATGTGGATAGACCAATTAATTTTTAAAATACATAACAATTTCTGTTGAGAAATTCCATATTAAATTTCATTTAGAATATATTTTTTAGTCATATGCACTCCAATACAGCGACCAGTGTTTGAACATTTTTGTGTATCTGTAGCAAAGCGCTATTCAATAAATATTTTTAATGCAGCACATTACATGCATATTGCTTACTGTTGCATGGCAGCTCCGAGTTCCTGGCAGGTATGCATTTTTCGCCTGTATACTAATATTAGGTCTCCAAGATGCTAGGCCGTGCACTTTGCGATTTCTTGCTGTACATAATGTGTTATGTTCCCCATAGTAGATTGAGGTCACCCGGCATAAATAGGAGCCAGGCCTATCATGATTTTGATAACCCAGTGAAGCAATCCTGTTTTGCCAGTGTGCTAGTGAGAAATAAGCTCATATAGAAGCAATCATTGCAAAAAATTACAATTCATGTAATAAATGCTTGTAATTACAATTGTACCCATTGACCAAATTTAATTAATTTACACTTATATTGCTAGTAATACGTCCTCGTTTGTGTCCAAACACATTATTGGAAAAGCCACACGAGTCTCTGTACGCTTATTTATCAGGCAATAGAATGATTATGACTTATGAAATTTATTCCACAAGTAGTTTTCATGATTATATTATATGGTAGACACATCTTGCTGAATGTCTAATGAATCAGCTTTTAAAATTCTGTAAATAATTTAAGTAACGTTTTATTCAAAGTTCAATGATTCAACCAGTGTTTAAAAAAAGGAGGAATTTGGTTGAAATCAGCAAATACAGTTATTGAGAGTGACATTGTAAGAGTATCAGGCAAGTGAGTTAATATTTGTTTTCTGTCAATATTTATCTATTAATACAGCAGAAGCCCATCCGATGAATAAGATATTCTGCTAACTTAATATTACTAAACGTGTTATGTTCGTACGACCATGTGGCCGTAAACATGCCATGCAAGAATCTTTAAGTATCATCACAATACACCAGTGCAAATTAAAAGAGAAGGTGGATTAATTTTAACTAACTTATTATTTAAGCCCTCCTATGAACTACCCTGACTTGCTAGATAAAGTATTCTCTGCCATAACCACTGACTAAGCATGAAACACACTGGTATGTGATACACATCAGCACAATGGAAGAAAGAAATTATTTGCCCAAAAACAATTTTTTCTGCAAAATTTAAGTTAACAATGCAAATCCCAATCTATGTGGCACTATGCGAATTTGGCATTGGATATCGTTATACAACACCATTTAAATTAAGGGATATGGAACAGTATGATGTGAAGCGGACGACTGGAATCCTCAATCATCAATAAAATCTGAACTACTCTTCAAAATTTTATGACATTTTTGCCGAGTAGATAGTTTATCAGTGGACGTTTATTTATATAACACTATGCGGTAGTATGCTTTACTTTTGAGTAATAGATTAAAACTGTTTTTAGAAAAATAAGGACTTAAAAGCACAAAATGAACAAAAATGGAAAACCACAATTTATATAATTTTTAATACGATAATATCTGGGCTTCTATAATAGTCAAATTTAAAAAATACTCACATTTATATCTGAAAATTATTTAAACATCTGTAAACCTCTCACACAGTGATTTTCGGAGCGAAAAATTATATTGAAAACAAAACGCGAGTATTTTGAAATTCTGTTATTATAGAGGCCTTTTTAGTTTTACATTTAAAATGATAAAAATGACAGTTTTCCATTTTTGTCTATTTTGTGGTTTCAAGCCCTTATTATTCTAAAAATTATTTTTATATTTTTTACTCAAAAGTAAAGCATACTGCTGCGTAGTGCTTTATAAATAAATATCCGCTGATAAAATAACTACTCTGCAAAAAAAAAATCTCATCGAATTTAGATTAGTAGTTCAGAATTTATTCACAATTTAGTATTCCAGGTGTCAGTACATCGTACCTTTCCATACCCCTTAAACACCTATATGCAGTGTTTGGCTGAGCATTACCTTAAAGATTTCCTTTGTAATCTCGTGGTCTTGAATCTTAAACATTTATCACATTTAATTATGAATTTGGAGTTTAATTTTGGTGTGTTTAGCATTTCAGCAGATAACACACTGATTCTCTTTGCAACTCTTTACAATCCAATAAATGGAAGATGTAATAACGATTGAGGAGAAAGTAAAATGTTTTTGCTTTCTTTTCTAGTATGTTTATTGAATAAGTTTTAATCTTTGCTGTATTTGTAATTTAATGTATAAAAAAATAAACATTTGGTCCCCAATTTTTTTCTTACTTTTTTAAGCCGTGGTATAAAGTTTGAACCAAAACCTACTCTAAAGAATAATTTTAAAAAATGTTTAGATGAATTATTAAATTTACATTTTGCATTTATACCATAATTACAAAAATGTCTCAGTTAATATAAAAAAAGTTAATTAGCTTACTCAACATTAAAACTACTAAAATCTACACACACTACTGTGACAGGTAACATTACTTTGTTAGATTAGATTTCTCTGGTTTAGAAAGCTGCACTATTTATATTGATTGGCTTCGTACAAATTCAAATTAATATTGTAGACCGGAGAGAAAATAAGGCAAAAGGTACTCCACATGACACGTTAAAATATATAAGTTGTTACTTCCAAGTTGTTCATACAATGTTCACATGAGGTTTTAGTAAGCAACCTGCAAGAGTTAGTAAGGTTTTCTATGCCTCTTTACCAGCAATCAGCCTATTCAGTCTCTAGAGGTTAGTCAAGTTGTATTTGAATGCATTCACACTATTTACTTAATTCACTTTCTGGATGCATGCAAAATTTACCTGAAATGGTACTTAAACCACTATAGTTTTAACCTTAGCTCTTCCTAAGCTAACATCTTTTTGACTATGTATAACAGATTCTTGAAATATTTACAGGTAGCTAGCTATAAATTGTACTGAGTTCAGCCGGAATAGAGTAAAATTTAATCCAGAATGATTTAAATAGAAGACCACGTGAAATATGCTTCAGTCCAAAAAGTTATAGTGTGACAATTTACAAAATATCCTTGGTTGGTACTGCTGCGGATCTACATACTTCCTCTACCTCACCATTACTGGAAGTGTGAAGGCACTTAGGTCATTGCGACCAAAACCGAATTACATAAACAGAGCTAAGTATAATGACACACCTATGCGCATCATATCTCAGTCTCTAATTTTGATTTCACTAATTTTGTATATCTGCTCTGAATGGCCCATTTAAATGTACACAAACCTGTACTTCTTTGTATGTCAACATTGCTTTAGCCATTTTACATATCTGCATTGCTAACAACTGCGCATTTACATCTGAAAAACCTTTCATTGGTTGTTAAATATATGCCTATGTCGATTCAACCAAGATGGTGATTTTAGCTCGTTCAACTGTACTCAAAGCTTTGATTACGTTAGTATATGTATCTCTTGTACAATAGAACATAATTCAATATGATGATGCAGTTTATCAGTAAATTCGGCACCAGTGTGTTTGTCACCCACCTAGAAATATTTTCACAGCTCACATCATGACAATAGTTGGACTGCTGACTAGATCTGAAAATGATAACACATTTGACCTGCACGCACATCAATTATTCGCGAACCTTTCCCTATAAATTCAGTGACACCGATTTCTATATCTGATTGCCAGAAAAAAAAGTTACACTATGAATAGCATTGAAACAAGATTCTTCGACATAATCAATTACCCTACCAGTCTTCTTATACATGTGTCTGCTCCAGATATCTGCCCTTCCAAACTGCTAAATCAGGGAATTTTAATTCAAGATCACCTCTTGGATTGGCAATTTCTCCAACAAAACCTGAGATTCTTAAAAAATTCCATTAGTATTCACTTCTACAGTTCAAAACCCATACTGTTGAGCGGACTCCTAGGGTTTTGGGGTGGGTTTTCAGTTATTCTTAAGTTTCTATTAGTTTTCTAAGGGGTTCTGAGTTATGAGGTTTTATTTGAGAGTCTGTTTTCCCTTTTCCTCTCCTGTATTGCCTGGTCTGGTAGGCTGTTTAGCGAGAAGGGTTGCCCCGGTTGACGGCACTATATCTTCCCCTTTTCTGTCGTCCTACTTCTCCACTGGCCATGGAGGGGTGGGCCTGGAGGGGGGGTAGGCCTAGTTCCGTCAGCCAGCAGTAAGGACACGAGTGAAGCGAGCAGTGGGCTTGAAATGCGTGTGGAGAGTGGGGACTCTTAGGTCAGACGCAGACGAGTAAACATTGAGGGCTCGAGAGGCCAGAGTGTGGTTTTAGTGAACTGAGGCATTCAACAGAGCCAAGGAGTCGTCACAGGCATGCGGGGGTGTCGCAAGACGTGGCTGGAGTGGCCCGCAAAGCCTTTGGTTTAAGGAACATGTGACATATTGCTATGAGTGAGTGACTTTCCACGACAATCAGTGGAGTTCCTTGGAGAGTTTTCCCATCCACCTAAGGTTGAGACCTTATCACCTTGCAGTGATTATCGTCTCGGTGTCGTGAATTGAGGAGGGTGAAGACTCTTTGAACATATACTGATGGACGTCGGCTGTCTGGTTCATCTCACCTAGTTGTCCAAAAAATGAAGGAATTGTAACAGTTTTAAACTTCTGCATCGGTGACCCTTTGATACGTCATTAACGAAGCTGTTGTTCGGGAGTGTAGTGTGGTTAGAATGAATGGGGATACTAAATGGTAAAGTGCACCGGTCTGTAACAAGTTTCTAACGAGTGGTGTGTTAACGAGACCTGTATAGTGAAGAGTTTAATGTCAATGATTGCTCAGATTTTGTGATAGTCCGAGTGGCGACTGTCTTTCCTAATAAAATTGGGCATTAAATGCAAGTTATTAATCTCACATTCATGTTTTCTTTGCTCAAGAGGAAACCTTTCATTAATTCGCTACAAGCATTGGTTATTTGAACTGGTGGGGACTTGCCTCATGTGGTGGAAGCATAATGCTAGTGCCTGCATTTAGTTAAAAGGTACTATGGGCATTCAGCCTCTGGAGTCGTCTCCTTGGAGTTCGGCTCACTGTCACCTTGCAAAGCCTTGTCTAACTTTTTTCGAAAGTCAGGACTGTTTTCTGCACAGTATATAATTTATGCACAGCACCGCAAGTAAAATTGTCTACGTCAATAAACTTTACTTTCCTAGGTAGGTTTGACTGTTGTTTCAGAAACCCCTGTTGCAAGACTTGTCGCTTGAACTACGTTGCAAAACTACATCAGTTTGTATGACTGTTATTGTTTTCAGAGATTACCAGAGTACTCGACTTAACTCCGGAAGTCTTACTTATCGTGTAACAGGGACTCTTGCTTGGAACGATGCTCTCAGCCAACAAGCAGACATGAGACTAGTTCCCTCCCTCTCTTTCCTTGTCTGTTTGTCACGTGACCAAACGCTGACACTTGGGGGTCTGCACATGATCTTTTACTTGTCACATTTTAACCAGTCTGTTAAAATATGTGTGTGCATATTTATGCATGTTTGTACATATGTAAGTATGTACAATGCCATTCAGAATAAATAAGTGCACTCGTTAGAGAAATTGCCAATCCAAGAGTTGATCTTGAATTGAAATGCCTGATTTAACAGTTTGGAGGGGCAGATATCTGGAGCAGACACATGTATAAAAAGACTGGTAGGGTAATACATTATGTCAACGAATCTTACGTCAATGCTATTCATAGTGTAACTTTTTTTTCTGGCAATCAGCTATAGAAATTGGTGTCACTGAATTTATAGGGAAATGTTCTTGATTAATTGTTGTGCATGCATGTCAAATGTGACATTATTATTAGATCCGATCAGCAGTCCGGCTATTTTCATGACGTGAACTGTGAAAATTTTTCTAGTTGGGTGAAAAACAAACTGGTGCCGAATTTACTGATAAATTGCATCGTTGCATTGCAATATGTTTCGCTGTACAAGAGAAACATATACCGAAGTAATCAAAGCTTTGAGTACAGTAGAACGAGTCAAAATCGTCATCTTGGTTGAATCGACATAGGCATATATTTGACAACCAATGAAAGGTTTTTCAGATGTAAATGCGCAGTTGTTAGGAATGCAGATATGTTAAACTGCTAGAGAAACGCTGACATGCAAAGAAGTACAGGTCTGGATACATTTAAATGGGCCATTCAGAGCAGATATACAAAATTAGTGAAGTAAAAATTAGAGACTGAGATATGATGCGCACAGGTACATCATTACACTTAGCTGTATTTATGTAATGCTGTTTTGGTTGCAATGACATGCCTTCACCCTTCCAGAAACGGCGAGGATAGTGAAGTCTGTAGATCCGCAGCAGTACCAACCAAGGATCTTTTGTAAATTGTCACACTATAACTTTTTGGACTGAAGCATATTTCACGTGGTCTTCTATTTAAATCAATCGTGTTTAAATTTTACTCCACTCCGGCTGAACTGAGTACTATTTATAACTACCTGTAAATATTTCAAGAATCTGTTATACATAGTCCAAAAGATGTTAGCTTAGGAAGAGCTAAGTTTTAACTATAGTGGTTTAAATACCAGTTAAAGTAAATTTTGCTTGCATCCAGAAAGTGAATCAAGTAAATAGTGTGAATGCATTCAAATACAACTTGTCTAACCTCTAGAGACTGAATAGGCTGCTTGTAGAGAGACATATAAAACCTTACTAACTCCAGCTGATTGCCTGCTATAACCTCATGTGAACATTGTATGAACAACTTGGAAGTAACAACTGATTTATTCTGTGTCATGTGGAGTCCATCCATACCATCTGCAAAAGTCCAAGCATTCAAGTTTGCGGAGTGGATTTTAGAACAACGTATAATGCATCCACAATTTCCGAGCTTGGTGCTATTCACAAAAGGATGCTCCTTTTACCGTGACAGAATTGTAAACCTGCATAGCATGCATGTGTGGGCAGGCAAAATCCATGTGCGCAGGTGGTTCATGGTCACCAACAAAGATTCGGTATCAATGTATGGGCTGGAATAATTGCGGACCATATCACTGGTCCATATCTATTGCCAAACAGATTAACAGGAGTGACCTCACATTTCTTAGAGATATCAAGCCTACATTATTGGATGAAGTGCTGCTGCAAATGTGACAAGTCATGTGGCTGCAACACAAAGGAGCTCCAGCACACTTCGATAGAAATGTGAGGAATCACCTCAAAGTTACATACCAAAATCGATGGGTCTGTCGAGGAGGAACAGTTCCATGGCCAGCACGATCACCAGATCTCACACCACTAGACTATTTTCTGCAGGGTAGTATGAAAGCCATGGCGTATGCTACTCCTGTAATATTAGAGGAGGACCTCACAGGACGAGTACATGGAGAAATTGAAATTCTTTCCAGACAACCGTACTCATTGGATCATGTGCGTGCAGCTATGCGCCACCACTGTAGACTCTGCATTGACGTTGGAGGTACACAGTTTGAACCCCATTTGTAACTTGCTTTTGGCTGCATACTGTTTCTTCATTTTATTGACCACACGTCGCAATGACACTTTTCTGGTCTACCGCGTCCACACCACGCATTTACGGACATGGGTTCCTTCTTTGGTCATGATTAGTTTGTCGTCCCGTACAACATACTAAGCGTTGTCTGTTTTTTTTCAATCATCCTGTATATCTTATTATTGGCATACTTTGTAAAAGTTTTTCTGCCACATAAAATATTCTTCGTGCATTGTCGATAATACATTGGTCTAATAGTGCTGTGGCATCTGAAGTAGTTGTACTATGTGATAAATCACCGTAATGTTCATACAAGTGTTCTATGTATAAATGTTCTTCCTTGAAAATTACATGCATTATGTAAGTTGCACATTGTCTCATACATATAAATTGGTCAGTTGAATAATGTCTACTACACCATCGAACACCTTTATTTCATTTCCTGTACTACGTACGCTACATTAGTAACTGTTGTATATTGTGACCCTCATAGCCTTAAGACAACTTTGACTACATATTAACAAAAAATAATTAAAAGCCGCGAAGTTTTTTACTGGCACAACTGTATGCGTCATTTATTTTATTGCACTTGACATTTTGTTGACAATGTAGTCATTAGAGATAGTGACACCCATGGCTGTCTTTAGTGGGAGGCCATAGTCTTACACTTAGCAAAACCACGAAGAGAGCAAACTGGGCCCTAGCCTGACAGAATGCGCGACCAGCTGGTTGACTACGGACTTTCATTACATACTATACTGCTACCGCTCCATACTTTCATCATGTCGTGCCTCACCAGCGCTGAAGACCTTGATGTTAAGCGCTGACCAAAATCTCTCTCACTCATTACATACTGCTTTGATAAACGACTGTAAAACATATCAAGATATTGTTAACAAAGGAAAGATAATTTGTTAGTATGAATTACTATTTGTGTAAATACATCTTATTTGAATACTTAATTCATAAGTACATTGCAAACAGCTGCACAGCTGCTACTGTGCTTTAAACAACTGATTAAACATTAGCAGGGGTTTAAAATTGTGTAATATATTTCTGAAAAAACCGGATTATGTTAAGTTAACAAGTTTTAGTTTTCTATCTTCATAAACTACTTGTAGGTACACAGCATACAACAAGATGCAAAATAATTTTACTCAGCATGAAATAGTTTTCACACTACTGTATGGCTGTTTCACCATGTCAAAGGCTGCAGTATTATAGTATTTAATTTGTACAGTTTATAAATGCAATTTTCTTATAAACCTTAAAAATACTGTATCTTCTTAGTACAGAAACATTTGTGATACTAAAATACTCTACACCTCACGCCTATAAATATGTATAAATTATAACAGCACTAACAATACGTAATATCTACAAGTTTTGTTGTTAAATTGTTAAATCTTTTGTGCATGACCCAAATAAAAGTTTGACTTTATCAGTGACTGAAATTAAATTTGAGTTAATGTAAGACATGAAATACACATCCTACCAAAACAAAATAAAGTGCGATACAAATTTCATCAATATTAAATATTATGCAGAAGAAAATATTTTACTTTTTGACAAATTGGATTGTTCAAGTTCCCTATATTTTATGAAACTTAACATATCCTAGACAAGTTATCTGTTAATTGCTTTGAATAATTGCTGATAAATTACTTGAAGTTATTTTAATGCAAAAATATTACTCTTCATAGACTTTCTCAGTGACACGTGTCATCCACAAACTCCATGATTTCTGCATCCTGCAGAATGTACTGTTTTGCTAAACTCACAAAATAATTACTCCGGTAATAATTTTCAGGGAACTGTTTTCCAGGTTTTTTCGAAATTTACTTAATTATTAAGGCTCGGTTTCACCCAGGCATCTACCATGTAAAAATGTCTTGTTTTGTCATGCATGTAACTCGAAGTATAAGCTTCAATTTGCATTAAAAATTTTTTTCCAACTAAAACATATTGTTGACAGTAGAGGTATAGCTACATTTTGCTATGAATAACCATTTTCGAAAAATGAAAAATTTCAGATAAAAAAGTTAATTAATTTTACTATACCTCAAAAGAAAATTGTATTGCGATCATGGACATGCATATATTAGTGTACAATCGAGTGATAATTTTAGTGTAAATCATAGAAAACGTAAATATATTTAGTTCCGAGGTTTGTCTTCAGAGTGCGCTTCAAGGAGACCTGTTTCCCCCACCACCAGCAGAACTTTACCCCTCCGGCAGTGCTTGGGTGGGTGCTGAAGTGATGACGCACCACCAACTGGTATTGTCCGTCTTCTACCTCCGGACAAGACAAGGAGAAAGTAGTAGGTGGGAGGGGGGTGAATTAACTTTGCTTTCGCGCCTGGCCAACACCGGTTTCGGGACAATAACAATAAACGTGTTTCCGTGTTGTGGTTGCGTGTTTCTCTTTGACTAATCATTTTGTATTCAAGTGGGTCTATACGTTCAATATAATAGCTCATGGCAGTTCGAGACCTTCCCAAGATCCTAAGCAGCCAAATAGTCAACTAAAGATAAAGCAATACAAATCATTGTCTGTAAAGAAATAAAAATAAAACTTTTACTCATTGTTTTGCTTAATTATCTGGTTGATTATATCCTGGAGTATGAGGTAAACTAACAAAAAATATTATCTCCCAGCCACAATTTTAACACTTAATTTAATTTCTCTTATGTGTATTCTTTAACTTTTTGGTTTAAAACAATGCATTTAATGATTCAAGTTTGTTAGCGTACACCTGGCAATGTAAACGTAGGTTGCAGGTGTTTCAAGTGAAATTCTTGTGATACTACTGTAATGGTCTCAACTTCATTGAAATCTCATTAAATATAAACATAAGACAATGTGTTGATTCAAGAAAATATACTTACATGTAAGAACTTAGTTAATCATCTTCCTTTTCATAAAACCAACTAAATTTGGGAAGTGAATGTTCTTATCTTATCAACAGTGCAGTGCCTGGTAACACTATAAAGTGCGGAGTCTATTGCAAATAATTAGTTAGATTATATCTGACACAAACCAATCTATTATTTGCTTACAGCAAATACCTTTATCTTTAAAGCATAACATACTACCTTTTTTCACTCACTTTTCAGCCTATATTCTACACAAGTATGAGTATGACATCAAATTGAGTTTTGATCATTGTTAACACTATTACAGCTGCTAAATTACAGCTCTGATGAAAACATTTTTCAAGTGTGTGTACACAAAGAATATTGCATCTGTCAATAATGTAGTTGGTACTCGTTCTTACACTATAATACATTATATCATTAGTGAAAGGAGGAAAAGCTTGCTATTGATATGTCTAGATGATTAGAAATTTGATAGATATATCTACATGATAAGAAATTTCATAGCGAGTTAAAGTTATTGCTGCAGGAAAAATATAATTCTTGCAGGAAACATCAGGGAGACTAGTTGTAAACAAAAATCACAAATACGTTCATAAAAAACCGGGACAGCTGCACATCACCCAAAGAAAATTTTCTCTTCTTGTGAAAAGGAAAGGAATTTTTGCAACGATACTAGAAAAAGATGGCGAATATGGATAAATAAATATGGAAAGTAGACTAAAAGAATTATATTTTAACTGTCTACTGCCGGAAATAGTCAATCGGAGAGATATGATAACAATGCATATAAGGAATCCAGATAACTTACATTATTAGAGACCAGAACAAACAATGTAATAAGAAGATATGTTAGGTTTACATGAATGTTTGAGAAATTGGTCAACTGAATGCATGTGTGTTGACAAAAATATCTGCTTCTGTTAGGAGGCTGTGAGAGAGATTTCGCAACGACTTTGTTGGGAGTTTAAATTCCTGGTTTGAACAATCTGAAAATGAGTGAGAGAATTTCGGGAGTTTTGAGATATGTGCTAGTCTAGCAATTTTGTAAATTTGTTGGTAGTTGTGGGAAATGGTAACTGCATATCGTATAATTTGTAGTAATGCAAAGAGTTAAGAGGTACTGATCCCTACCACCTTGGATTTATCTGTTTATTCTTGATAACTTCTGTTCCATTCGATGTATCAAAATTTTTGTTATGACAAGGTATAGATACAAACTTAATCGATTTTCTGTAATTGATGGAACCATAATGACTGGATGCAGTTTCTTGGACGTACTCCATTTCAAATTGAATGACTGTCAAAGAAAACTAAACAAATAAAAGCAAAACCATAAAATAAGCATACTCTGCTTATTTTATGATTTTGCTTTTATTTGTTTAGTTTTCTTTGACAGTCATTCAATTTGCAATAGAGTACGTCCAAGAAACTGATCCAGTCATGCACTTCCATTGCACATTTCTTTCAAAGATCAAATGGAACCAAGATATATTCATTATTTTGGAACAGGAAACAGCTGAAAAGGAAAAACTGCTTTATTTACGGGAGTGACTACAGAGGCTGCAACATTAACAGAAACAATGCCATATGGATTCCAAAAGTGAATGAAACAATAAACTATGCCTTGTCAGCATGAAGAAAGTAAAACAATGTGTCTATTCTCTGATTTATATAAAAAAACCGTAAAACCGATCTGACATGGATGAACCCCCCTTAATTGCATAATGTTAAAAACTGTGGATTTATTGTGAATATGTTCTACTGAAATGTCATAGATAGAATTTATGCAAACATTTCTGTTAGCGATGCTGTCAAAGCAAATTACTCGAATGCAGTTTATTTTCTGTGTTACAAAGGGATGTGAACAGTTGAACTACATGCATTATATATTTATTTAAGTATTTGAAATGCTACACCCTCAATCACGATGTTTATCACATAATATATGCAGTAAGTCCCACACAAGTTTCAACCCCAAGGCAAATTTTGTTATTGTAAGTCATTAAAATTATGGTGAATAATTGGACAGTCAGTTTATTGACTAATTCAATGGACAGAATTATTGTATGCAAGGAAGAACCTGTTTATTCTATGTATAGATTTTATTAGTCACCGTGTTACTGTAGTTAACTGCATTGGTTTTACAGCAGTGTACAATTTTTTATGACATAATTGTAAAATATTAATTTTCATTCAGCTACACTTTAAAACCTTATTAATTTTCGTACAGCTACATGTTAAAGCATTACATATTTCTGTACAGCTACACGTTAAAACCTTAATACATTTACGTACAGCTACACGTTAAAAGTTAACTTAACACGGACACTTTAATCAAATAATTGTAATATAATGTTTGCATTTTTATATTTTAAACACCTGTTGATTACAAATCGGTACATACATAAATCATTAAAGTTTCATTACTAACCAACATGTAGCAATATAGAATTCATTATGCTTCAGAGAAATAGGTAGTATAAATAATAGATGAACAGGTGAATATTATAATAATGGCAATTAGTGATACAGTAGGAGCAGGTACATTCTTGTCCCAACCTGAATTTCAGTAATGGTGCAAAATGAGTCATAGAAGACATCAAAGTTAACATTTATTTCAATTTGAAAATGTTTAGTTAAAAGTAAGTGACAGTAAAGCATATGTGTTTCTTGTAATAAATTTGCAGTTCAAGCTTGTATTTGTTCATGTAAAGGGTGTAACAGTACTATAGAAAAACCTTCAAATGATTCTAATTATTCCCTGGAAAACAAAAAGACGAATCAAATTAATTAAAAGTATCTTAATTTCACTACTTGCTGCATAGAATAGCGTTCCTAAAGAGAGCAAAAATTTTACTTTTTCCCCCGTATGAAGCAATAGATTGATTTTGGCAGGACCTTATAGTTAAGCTCTACTTCTAAGGTCAAGATACATATTAAAAAAATACCATGGTAAATTTGTGAAAATCTGTAGATGACTGCGGGAAACATTTTCATAAATAAAATTTATTGCCTTCAAATCCTGTTGGTGAATTGGAACATCATTGGAAATATATACTTTCTCCGTATTAAAAGTAAACGTTACCCCATAGCTGTCCCATTCCATTTCTCACTAACAGTAATAAATGAAAATAGTTTAGCTGGACAACTTGTTTTTGATAAAAGAGTAAATACTTAAAATAAACGGTAGGTTTAAAGTATGCAGATTAGTCCATAACATTTAAAAATCCAAATGAATTCACTGCTTCCCAACATATTTCCAGGCCAAAAAGTCTATGAGTGTTCAAAGTGTAAAAAATAATAGTTTCACAATAAATATAAAAAACCTAAACAGATTATAATTCCAAAATGTTGTCATTCTCTTGCTCTCACACCTAAAAAGGTGGATAAAAGTGATCGCATGACAGCAAATGGAACGCTACAGTTTGCTAATGTAGTTCAAAACCATGAGCAAATGCTGATAATAACTTTATTTTTACATAGACAAGAGTACGGCAGCATATTTTGGTGACAGAAACTTGCTACTTTTCCATGTCAACTGTATTTTAAAAACATTGGAATCTCTAAAAACAGTTTCTTTTATTTTTTTACTCCCAGAAAACGGAAGAATGCTAAATTGTTTAATACATTTTTGAGTGGAGGTGAGCATTTCAAATTAAACTGAGCCTAAGGGTAATTAAATCTGTATACATAAATTAAAGTGCCTCATTCATTCACCCATGCATTAATCAACACACAGACCATACTGCAGGAACTATAAACGTGAAATTTTGACGGTGAGATACACCTTCGCCGTAGGCACACACTAAGATAAGATTTTTCGAAATTCTAAAATTATGGAGGCAAAAAGGGGTGAAATGGTTTTTCAATGAATCCTCGATAGCGCTTAGACCCGTTGAGATATCTTTGTGATTTTTTTCTAGAATAAAGCTTACAATAATTAATTTCTTATGATTTTTGTACTGTTTTCGATACTTGAAAATTAAGAGGTCAAAAGCAGTAAAATGTGTTTTCAATCAATCCTCTATAACACTGAGATATATAAGGCGACATTTGTTTCAGAATGAAGCTCATATATCCTTAAACAGTAGCTTCACGAATATATGAAATGCAAAACAATAAAAATAATAAGATGTGGTTTAAATAATCAATTCTCTTTATCTCCTAAACCTGTTGATACATTGGAACCATTTTTGAATAGGAAGGAAGCTTATGTAAATATCTAAAAAGCTATTTAATTTTTTCAAAATCTACCATTTAGGGGCTAGAAAGATGTAAAATTTTCCAGACTTTCCAGAAAGCATGTATGGCCACTGAGAAATAATTTGAATGTTGTTAATTTTGCCATCTGAAGCGTATCCCTCTTTGTTCACAGGCCTGCATGTACACATTTAATTCCTTGAATTCCGATCACCATCTTGGCGCAGTTACTTGGAACACTGACAGGATGTTTTGGGTTTGAATCCTGCATAAGGCAAGATGATTGGAGATTGCTCACATATTAGTGGCAGCCTGCAGAAGAGTTAATTTTCTGTTTTAATGCATGGACATTCAATGGTTACATCCTCTTGCATCGTAGGTATCCACAGAGGAGTGAAAAGTGGTAAAAATCTAATATAATAAAATATCTGATTCCTCATAAGACTGATGTGGTATTAATTGTTTCGGGGGTAATAAATCATTAAATGTACTTCTGCAATGTCCTTTATATCCACTGAACACGATAAGCTATAGTTACAGCATTTCTTTAAAAAATCCATGCGGGCAAAGTAGCCGACAAACTAGTTCTCTATTAGAGAAAATTAACGATGTAAACCACATACAACAAAAGCTTAAAGAAACTGTAGGCCTAACCTTGTAACTGAAAATATTGAGCTACTGAAAATCATAATTACAAGCAATTTGAAGGAGAAATTCAAGAGCCGGTGAGTTAGACATAGTAGTGCCAGGGTTGCGAGGGCTAAGGAAATGGAAGATCTCCAAGAAAACCTACCAGCCAGCAACATAAAGGCGCAATTTCCACGAAAATTCAAGTGTGATCTGTCTGCTACTGAACAGGGATTCTGTGAAATATAAGGTAATCAATTATAGGTTATGGAATCTTTTATTCAAAACGTTTGTTATAGTCAAAGAATTAGTGATAAGACATTGTATTTCGTACTATTATAAAACCCATAGTGTGTTTATCAAGCTGTAGTGAGTGTTCTTAAAAAATTTTACGTAAATTCACTTAAGAAGACGTGTTTAAATATATTTTATAATTAATTTTATATTA
Organism: Medauroidea extradentata; assembly: GCA_003012365.1. Lineage (NCBI taxonomy): Eukaryota > Metazoa > Arthropoda > Insecta > Phasmatodea > Phasmatidae > Medauroidea > Medauroidea extradentata. The sequence goes on from PNEQ01079440.1 coordinate 24,744, forward strand.
AACATTGTACTTTCGATGAGTTTAACAACTGTTTCGTCAAAATGTTGATTATATAGTAACACACTTTAAAAACTGTTTTATGGTATGAAAATGTTAAAGAGTGTGTTCCTTGTTTGATTCTTAATAAATTTATATTATATACTTGTCAGTTATGATATATTTCACGTATTAAATGCAAATGTCGCAGTCCAAGTAATGGCTCATATTTTTATTATATTTTATCTAATTTCATATAACGAAATTCATCTTCATGAAACATGACAGTGATTCAAACTTTTTAATTTTATTTTAACTATTATATTGGACAGGTGTGTCAAAAATTTAATGTTTGTCAGTATTCATTAGCATCAACCTAAATTCTAAATTGAACATGATGCTACTGTGAAGTGAAGAGATTTTGGTCAGCACTAAAAATCTAAGTCTTTAGCGCTGGTGAGGGGTGACACGAGTTGAGTGTGGAGCAGCACCAGAGTGAAGGGCTGGGGGAAATAAGAGATCCCCGAGAAAACCCGCCGAGCTGCGGCATCGTCCGGTATGATTCCCATATGCGAAAATTCGGGGACCAATCCCGCCGGGAATCGAACCCGGATCACTGTGGTGGGTGGTGAGTGCTGTAGCAACTGCGCCAACAGCGGCCTGTTATGTTATTTTAAATGTGTACTATATTGATGTGACGGAAGAGATTCTTCATTAGCGTTATATTTTGCAGCATATACTGTGCTAAAATTTGTACAGGAAGAGGAGATAAAATTGTGAAACAACATTCATTGTCGGCGGTACATACTCTCTGTGACAAGCTATGCCAGATAGTCGAGACCAAGTCAAAATAAGATACTGCCACAAACCCAGATGACTATAATTCACTTAGTTTCGTATAAATTACAAAATTAGATAAATTATATCACAAATTTTGCTAACATTAATATTATTTTCAGAAATAGGAATTATTTACTACTCACAATAGAAGATATTTAAATCTTAAATATTTTAGTTTCCTACTTTACAGATTGAACAATAATTTTCTAATTTATTTCTCATGCGAATTTCAGAGATTTGAAGTAATTTTGAATGTTCATTGAATTTAACTCTTAAATTTTAAGTATTGTTACTTAAAACTTCACTGACAAATATGCATACTGCCTATATATATATATATATATATATATATATATATATATATATATATATATATATATATATATACACATATGCATATACAGTAGAAGCTCGTGATACCGCGCTCTGATGTACCGCACATTCGGCCTATATCGCGGGGTAATTCATGTCCCCCAAGATAATATATCAGAAACTTCACAATCCTACTAGCAAAGGGACATTTGTTTTGCCGGTCAAACGATCAAACGAGAGGGGCAGAGAAGGACAAAAGACAGCTGACAGGAAGCGGTAATGCACGTGTTCAAAGTTTGACAGTCCGGATGTGTTTATTAGTTGCCAGGAGTCTTGATGTCTCACTGTGCGGCGGTGCGGAAAGCCTCTTGTTAGGGGTGGTGGAGTAGAAAATATTGTTTGGAAGAGGGAAGGGGCAGAAACTGGCACTAGGGAATCCCCAGCCGCTACGTGGGTGGGAAATGATAGTCACAGATGAGTACACACTAGCAGCTGCCAACAATAATTTATTGCGATCAGTTCAGTTTTTTATCTGGTGTGATGTCGCAGAAAAGAAATGCTTATTCGGTGAAAGACAAGTTAAACATTATCGACATAACATAAACTACAGTAGTTTAATAATTAAACTGGAGTACTGTAACAGTCAGCTCGCCTTATCCGCGGACTTCGTATCCGCGGTTTTCACCAACTGCGGTTGGAAAACGAGGTAAAAAACGTAAAATATAAACATGAAATTCTTAAGAATTCGTATTTTCGCACACATGCACATAGTTTGCAGTACGAACTACTAGCGCGCCACTCGTGCACGAGAGAGTAGTTAGTTTCGTGTTGTCAGCCACTGTTACCTACACAGTTACGCAATGCGCTTGGTGCGTGCTGTATGTTTGTTTACCAGCGGTCCGCGGATGGTGCGGCCGGCAGGGGCAAGGAAGCGATGTAATGTCGAATGTGCGGGCGGCTGTCCTTCACTTGCATAGATCTTATCACTTGCCACACGCTTCCAAAACTAAATGATTTGATATCTCCTGCGGGCTGCGTCGCCTGTCTGCAAACTACTTCCACGCAGAACATACGCGTGTATTTAACTACATTGTCTTGTTTGGCCCGCTTGCCGCCCGCCCGCACGTAGTACACGGCCCTAAAGCGCCTCTACTGTGTGCAATTATACATGATTCCGTGGCCTGCAGCGTAATGTTTCCTAAAGAAAAAAACTGTAGTGATCCTTCTAAACTGAAGAGGATATCGAAAAATTCTTACTTTGAATGAAAAAATGAAAAAGCTACATTTTATCAAAGACATATCTGCTGCAATTGGCCGCAGGTACGGGGAAAAAAATGAGTGTGCCATTCGTACATCTCAAAATAAAGCACGACAAATAGGATTAAGTGTTCGTACTGCTCCAAAAACTGCAAAAAATATCATTCCTGTTACCTCCCCTAATATTACGAGAAACCCTAGCTAGCTAAAATATTCTGTGTATAACATCCTTGCAAGTGCAATAAGTCCTACTCGCATAACAGCAGCTGAAGGAATGCTTGGTTTTAATTCAATCAAGAATGTAAAAATATGTGTCGTTGAAACAGACTGAATCAAAAGTTCAGTATAGTAGTCAAAGTCAATGAACACATTCTTAGTTTCTGGAATGTTTATCAACAGTGACTATACTCTTCACTCATGTTAAGGCTCATTTTCAGTTGCCATATTGAATTTTATTATTTTTCGCTTTTTTATAAATCTGAGAAGAAAAATTTTGAATTGGCGACTATACCATAAATTCTATTTACCTTGAGCTACAATACAAGGACGGCAACAGAGCTAGTAAGGTATAGTTAGGTTGCAAACAATCGGTCAAATTATGAAAATAAAACAATTTGCCACACAGATTGCGGTGCAATTATAAGTTAACAGCTAAATCACAATGTCTGTACTCTGGCATAAGGTAAACAGAATTTGCGATACAATCGCATGTTTAACATTTTTATCCTGAGAATTACAAAAAATGAAAAATAATAAAATTCAATGTGGCGACTGAAACCAAGCCTTAAGCAGTGTAACAAAAAAGTCCTCTGAAGTTTTTGGACATATCAGTTGATCAAAATGCAGTGCTGTTATCAGCAGAACACACACACGAAAAAATTTATATTAAATATTACTTGTCCGTAGTCTTACCTTGAAGAATGTAATCCCAAAATACTTCTAAGAAGCTATTGTTTCTCTGACTCAATAAATTGCTGATGGCTGTTGTCTACTAATCTGTGCATTATAATAGTCTGTCTGCAACTGCTTGCTGATACGTATGCAACTCCTAAGTAATGAAGTGAAAACAGTATGAATTACACAAGTACTCTAATGAACACTTTTCAGTATATCTGACCTGACACCTAAGTTAGTGATTTCCATGTTTTCAACTAAGATGAAAATTTATGCAAAAACAAATCTTTCATCATTCATGCTTGTGAATGGGTGAGAAATTAAATTTTCTTTTAAAATATCCTATATTGGACTTTTTATGTTACTAATATTGCACCCTTTGAGTATTATATCTACAAATTATATTGTTACATTCAGCTTTTTTCTAATGCAGCAATATTTGTTCCAGTAAAAAAATTTCGATCCTATCAAATTTAGCCATGGAGCAGTTTTCACTACATAATTGCATTTCAGATCATAAAGGCTCACAATAATATATGGTAATGTCAGTGGTTTGCCAGTTAGTGCTTGCTTATATTTTTCAAACTATGAACACTGTCGAAAGTCAAGACTACCTCGTGATATGAAAAGCGTATTAAGCAGTTGTTCAGGAACTCTGGCATGAAAACATTTAAAATGTTACAGTTAATTCTGTTGAGTCATAGCAATAATTACCACTACAAAAATTCCACATGCTTTTACCAAGTTCACGACATTTGACGTTATGTTGTATAATTCAGAGACAGTTGGAATTTTTTACTGGCAGGAGCAACATTTTGCTTGATGATGCCGACAATGGATGATACGGTAAATGCGAAGACAGTTTTTCTTCTGCGAAACGTCATCAATTGCCAAGCAACTAAATTTTCCACATATATTTTCTTGATTCATATAATACATTCTTTTCCAGTGCAAATAAGTCCTTAACAACCATGGTTATAAAGTGATTTTTTTCAGCTCCATATGTGATGCCACATTTTTGACAAGATTCTTTGAAGGCATTTCGGATGCGAGAGACCAGAAAACTGGCAGATTTAATAATGCTGCAATACATGCCAGATTTGTCACGTATAAAAAATTTCCACGCATAGTGCTTACAGAATACAATATTTCTCTCTTAAAGACAAAATTTTGTTACCTTGAACTTGCCACGAATACAAGTGTTCAGCCTGGCCCTAGAATCAGATCACAAATTCATAATGTCTTGAATTAAATATTTCAACAAAATACATTGCTTGCAGTTTTCTTCATATTCATTAAGGTGTTTTCTTCTGCTTCTGGAGTACATCATTAATTTGTCTATGGGTTAGGTGAGACAGTAATGATGGGTATCCCTGAGGTATTACATTAAGTTTCAAAACTGGACAACTTCTAGAATATTCCTGCACAAAATCATTTTTGTCCTTGTAGATCTCAATCCTCGATATATAATTTTTACTGACCTTTTTTTATGCACAACAGAATCTTATTCGACACCCAGTCATCCATAGGAATACTTATAAAACAATTCCAAATTTTCTTTTCTTCTAGTACAAAAAAAAATGTTAATGTAGCCTGAACTAGTCTCTGAAATATAATTGCTAAAGCACTTAGGCTCACAACATTTTTTCGCATTTTCTTCATGAAAAGTAGAAATAAATTTGAAACATATAATATGATGTTCCTGTGAAAAAAAAAAAAAAAACCAGCACACGGCTCTTAAAATAATTTACTTCGGAAGAACCAGCATACAATACTCCGTAACTGGATGAAACACCTATTTAACTAGAGAATGCTGGCTGACACGATACCCCCCCCCCCTCATGTTGCCATACTACAGTACGACAGCCTCCCGCTAAAGGCAGCCATGTGACACATAACTGTACACAAAGGCAGGAACTGGGAGAAAAATTGATCATGGCCTGTGCTAAGGCACAATTTCAGTATAAAACTGAAGCAATTTCGGTAAACTATGAAAAACTGAAATCAGAATAGCCTGATGAAACTGGAAATCAAACCCAGGTCCTGCGGAACATGAGTCCAAAACAGCTTTATTAGCTCAAATTCAACACATAGTTGCCCTTTTTGAACATGACATTCAAAACAAAAAATAAGCTCTCAGACTTTAACTTTTAAAATTATATTAGAAATAGACTTGAAAAGATACCATATTTAAACACGTGCAAGCCGCACCATGATTCTGAAACTGTACAACTCTGAAAAAAAAAATTATGTACAGCACGCATAATCATTTTTAAATCCTAAGTTTTGTTCACGAACTGTATCAACAAACACTTGGCAATTGCACACGCCTATGATGTGATCATAGGCATCTTCGACTATATTGTGTGCATTACCTTGACTAATGGTGCATCTTGAGTCAGTATAAATTGTGTCATTTTCTGTACAGGTTCACTCCTATGAACTAAAACAAGAACTGTTTCCTCTCAAGCTCTCTAGTTGGCCTCATCTATGATTTCTGGTGCCCTAGAAATGCTTGTCATAAAGTCAGGATTTTTAAAAGATATTTATTAAGGATGCGTCTAACTAAACATGAAATACATGTTTCTGACAAACCCTTGATGTAATTGCTCACAGCTAACATTGTCTCATTTTAACGTCAGAGTTAAGTTACACATTAAACAAAATACAAAAGACTATTTGGGATGGAAATAAATTGAAAAAAATGTTTCATAAGTATTTAAGTAGGCCACCTACATTTGAACAAATTTTGCAAATTACATAATACGAGTAAATGTTTAGAACTTTCAAAAACTATTCTAAAAATTTTATAACTACTGACAGAAAAATATGATTATCGGGCGGTGAGAATGAACAAAAACACGACTGTGCTCCATAGTCTCTTTACTGTTTACTGCTCTTTATCGTTTGAAGGCTACATCGACAAAGAACAACAAAGCAACATTACCAGCACAACTAGCACAAAGAAAAATGACTACTTCATAAATAATTCAAACCTGAAAAACAAAATAACCTAGTCCTCTTTACTACCAACATAACCTAAAAATAGAAATTTCACACTCCAACAATTACACACAATGAAACTTGTTAAATTTAAATAATATGTAAACATCCCAAATAATATAACTTGAAAAACAATTTAATGACATACCTTAGCTTGAGTAAATGAAATCACAGCTTTTACAGGAAATTAATATACATGGACTAAAAGTCAGGCACAAAACATTGTATTTTGTACGAATCCCTTACTTTGAATAAAGGTTTTAATAACCAACAAATACCAACAGTATTTACTAAAATACAATACCACTTGAATGCAAGTACTGTCTTACACTTTTACCTTTAATAACAGGAAATAATATTGTTAGCTACAACATACATTTGAACATCAGAAGTTATAATTTATGCTAGTAACTTAATTAGTGTCACTATCACAGACATAAGTTTCAAAGCTGTTTTTACTGTTGTTACAAACGGCACCAAATTTGTTACCCTCACAAAGTTCCAAAACAATTAGCATGTTGGTAAATCCTACAGTTATTTATGTTAGAAAACTCAATGTTGATAGCTTTTGTACACTCTTTGCTTCTAATGCTACAAATTTAACTACGATTCAACTGGCGACACACACATTTTCTACTAAATAAGATACATTTTTTCATAACATCGTAAAAACCTATATAAAAGTATAGTACGTCCTCAGTTTACGTCAGGATTATCTTCCTGAAAAGTATGATGCAAATTGGATCAATAGAAACAGTGTCATACCAGCTGCCCACGGCACGGAACACACCAGTCTGTTGACCAGCAGTGTGTGTGTGTGTGACGTGTTTATCGCCAATGAACAATGAGATGACACTGTGAGAAACAAGTCCAACTATTTACTAATTATTTGAGATGGTATTTTTATTGTGATTCTTCATGAAAAAAAAAATAACAAACACAGTGAAATATCTTCAATCACATACTTTTACTTCCACAAGCAACCCAACTTCTCTCTCCAAGCTACGCCATTTTCTACATACACTTCCGTTACACTAAGGTGCTACCAACCTGCTTTCACCAAAAATACCGACACAACAAAAACTATTTTTATTGTTTACAACACCTCCCCTCAATAAAATATTTGTAAGAAACAAACAATCTTTTCCTGAATTTTACAAACAATACACCACCAAGAGGCTAAATAAAAATATCTCTTAAGTTGATCACTAGAATTGACATAGTCTAACTTGATAATTTTTTCCAACAATTTTTCTTTAACAAAAGATTTCTTAATTTTAAGATGTTTGACTCTAGAGTTATCAGTGGCCATATGTGCAAGTTTTACAATGGACTGGTTATCCTCAAACAAAGTGATGGGACTAACTTCTATTTTAAAGTCATGTAACAAATCTTTCAACCAACAGGCCTCACTGGTAGCTTGACTAAGGGCAACAAACTCTGCCTCAGTAGATGACAAGGCCACTGATTGTTGTTTTTTAGAAAACCAAATAACAGTACAACCAAAAACCTTAAAACAACAACCAGTTGGATTTACAGTCATCACTTCCTCCCCAGTCACTGTCAACATAGCCTACTACATCATCATTCTTGTTTCCATAGTAAGTTAAACACATATCTAATGTACCTTTGATGTACCTCAGAACATTTAACAATAATTTATACAATAGCGTGCTTGCGCAACCCTGGTATCTACTCAAGATCGTAACAACAGCACACAAATCAGGTCTTGACCCCATTGCAGCATACATTAAAGACCCAACCAATTTTCTGCATTTTGACTCAGTTTCCTCATTTTCTGAACACTCCATCTTTAACTGCTCAAATTTGAAATTTTTGTCAATGGGCAAGGACAGAGGTTTGCATTCTGACATACCATATAACTCTTAACAGATTCTGCAAATATTGTTTTTGACTAATGGTAGTGCAACTACTAGCCAGGTCCTGCTTTACATCAATACCTAGGAACCTTTTGATACAACCCATCTCTTTCATTTTGAAAGTACTACACAGCACTTTTCTAAGGTGAAACAACTCATTTTCACAATTACCAAAACACAAAATATCATCCACATACAATAACAAAAATGTTCTTTTGTTATCTGTACACTTAGAATAGACACAAACATCTTTGTAAGAATGAACAAAACCTAATGATAACATAACCTTGTCAAACTTACAGTTCCAATACCTTGGTGCTGTTTTAAGCCCATAAATTGACTTATTTAGTTTACCAATAGAATACTCTGAATCTGCACCCTCTGGTAATTTCAAGTAAAGTTCCTCATCAATCTCACTATTCAGAAATGCACTACATGATACATCCATTTGCTGCATAGGTAAATTCAATTTTGTGGCAACACTCATAAATACTCTGAAAGTTTTAAGTTTTGCGACAGGAGCATATAAGTTGTTAATGTCACATTCTTGCTCAAATTCCCTTGCCACCAGTCTTGCCTTGTATTTTGTTTCACCAGCCTCCGTCTTTTTCTTTGTGAACACCCACTTTGATTTGACCACTTATTTTCCTTCTGGCACCTTTGGTACAGCGATCCAAGTGTTGTTGTTGTGTAACTGTCGAAGCTCGGAGTCTATTGCATCCTTCCAGCATTTTGAATCTTGCATTTTCACAGCTTATTTGTAATTCTTGGGTAGTTCATCAGTAGTTGCGAGCCCAAAATCATACTCTGAGCACCAAGCTGGTTTTTTTACACTCCGTCCACTTGCTGTTTTAGGTAGTTGATTATCAGTGGTTTCTTTGCTTGCTGATCCACTTTGTTTCTCCATCCTTTGGTCTCCCTCAGTTATTTCAACTTCAAAACCTCTAAACGGAAAAGATGACCCTTCACTTTGTGCTTCCTCCTTTTCCTCTTCAGTACTGGAATTCTGATGAATTTCTACGCCTTCTTGGGTCAGGTCTAGCTCAATTATTTCAACATTTTTCTCTTCAAATTCTGTCTGTGCTTCATGTTCTTTTTGTCTCACAAACACCACATCTCTTCTTATCTCAACTTTCTTCTTACCTTCGAAGTAAATTCTATATCTTTTTTAGTCTTCATATCCAACAAATATTCCTTTTTCTCCTTTCGGATCCCACTTACGTCTTTTTTCTTTTGAAATATGAACAAACACTTCCATTCCAAACACGTGTGTTAGCTTAGTCAAATCATAACTTTTCCTCTCCCAAACTTGGTATGGTGTCTTATCCTTTTCTCGAGCTTTTGAACTTCTTTTTAAGACATACACAGCTGTATTTATCGCCTCTGCCCACAGCTGTTTGCTAAGCTCTTTCCCACTCAGCATAGATCTTGCAGCTTCCACTAAGGTGCGAATGTCCCTTTCTGCTTTTTCATTCTGCTCCGGTGTGTAGGGTATTGTTGTTTCATGGTGAATCCCGTGGCTCTCTATCAAATATTTCACTTCCTGATTCACGAATTCTCCACCATTATCACTTTGAAGCACTTTCATTTGATGACCTGTAGCTCTTTCAGAAAATTTTATGTAGTGTTTCAACTTCTGGGATACATTAGATTTATTTTTTAGGAAGTACACTTGCCGGAAATTTGTGTAGTCATCTTTCAGTAGCAAAAAGTACCTAGACCCACCATCAGACTCCACTTCCATTGGCCCACACAAATCAGCATGTACTAATTGCAATGGAACATCAGTGTGTTGTTTATTTTCAACCAATGGCAATCTCTTTGAGCGGGCTCCTGCCGGGTTTTGAGTATTTTGAGTTTTTCTATTTCCTTTTAGGGGGGGTATCTTCTTCAATTTTGAGTTTTGGGGGGAGTCTTTTCGCCCTTCCCTCTTGTGAGTGACTTGTGGTTAGCGTGAAGGGAATTATTTAGGAGTTGGGTTGCCCTGGTTGACGGTACTGGCTGCCCCCCGCCCACCCTGCTCCTCTCCTCCACTGGCCATGGAGGAGAGCGGCTTGGTGTTGGGGGGGGGGGAAGGCTAGTTCCGCCGACCGGCGGTAGAGGCACGTGGGTAGAGGCGAGCGCTGCTCGCATCGGGGAGAAGCGCATTCTGACGCCTGCGTTCGATGGGAGAGGTGCCTGTACCGAAGAGTAGTCCGGCTCAAATTCACTGCGCCACTCTGTTTAGACAGGGGGCTGTAGCATTCCTGAGCAAAGAAAAGTGAGTATTGGCTTTGATAGGAATATGGTTTAGCTTAATTAGCTTAATAGAAGTGATAACGATCTTCAATGAGTCTGTAAAAAACGTGTCGCGAGGCATGGCTGCACCTTCCGACATTTTGTATCGCTTAGGGCGTTCGGATTTGGTTCTGTATTTAGGCGAGCGAGGAATGGCGGTGACAGATGAGGAAACTACAATAGAGTTGCGACAAAAGGCAATAACGTGGTTTAAAGAGGAAGAAGAAAGACGAAAGGACGTATTGAATCAAGTGGGGAGAGGGAAGGAGAATAATGACAGGTGGACTAGGAATTTGATTAAAACACTGCCTTGCGTCGAGAGTTGGGAGATAGAGCCTGGATTGGATTTCTTGATTAAACTTACAAGAATAACGGACATGAATCAGGTCCCGGAAAAATGTAGAGGACCGTTAGCACAAGTATTGGCGGAAGTCTTATCTAAGGACGACACGAGTACCTTTGAATGTTTCAGGGAAAGGGTTTTGAGTAGGATTTGTCCATTTAGTGTCCGATTTAGACACGTTAAGCGCTATGTGGAACGTTTACAGTGGCCGAACGAGAGGTTCACGACCTTCGAGGAGTCGGTAATCTATCATATTAGAGCATTAGGTGAAAGGCGAGATGAAAAAGACTTGGTTGCGTTGATAATGGAAAATCTCTCGCCGGTAACGAGAAATGAGTGTAGTCTTCGTGCTTACCCGACGTATTTGCAGGAATTGAAGAGATTAACGGTAGAAGTTCAGGGTCGCGGAGAAACGCGAAAGGAATACTACAGAGAGTTTCCGACAATAAAAGGGGAACGTCAAGTTAAGGAGGAAAATCGGAACTACGTTTATGCGGTAAATGAGCGAAGCACGAAAGGAGCCGATACTGCATTGGAAAAAAGCAACCCTATTAATACTAGGAAGATGTGCGAACTGTGGGGGGAGAGGGCATTGGATTGGGGAATGCACTAAAGCGCAGGTCAGGGGAGAAGAACGACGATGTTTTAGATGCAATAAGGTAGGCCACTTACGGGCGCAATGCCCGGGAAACGGGCGGGGGCGGGGGGAGGGCGCGACCTCTTAGCCCATCTGACTCGTGAATCGCGCCGATGTAGTGTTCCTGGGAGTAAGGAAGTATTGGTGACATAGGGTAAATATGCACGGGAATGGGCGCTACTGGATTCGGGAGCGACGAAAAGCATAGTGAGTAGGATTTTTGGGGAGAGTTGATGAAGTTGGATACTTCCCTTAAAAGGAGGATGAAGGCAGAAGACTCTACTAGTTTCATGGCTGCGGACGGGGCACAATTACATAGTTCGGGGATGGTGGAACTGCACTGTAAAATAGAAGGATTTTCCTGGAACTTTAGGTTTGCGGTAGTTAAGGGGTTATGTGTTAAAGCACTGTTAGGTTTGGATTTTTTAGGTTTCGTGCAGGCCAGAGTGGATTTTCGGAATGATATCCTGTTTGGATTTACTACCGAAGCACCAATAAGGTTATGAAAACGAAACAGGGTTAGGATAAACGTGTTGTCCGAGGAGGAAAAAATTAAGAAAAAGACATATGCGAAATATTGAGGGAATATGACGTCATAATGGACAAAATAGGGAAGTGTGATATCCTTCCGTATAAATTCCATTTGTCCGACACTACGCCTTTTAGGAGTCGTCCCTTCCAGTGTTCACACCCGAAGCTGGAACACTTTAGGAATAAAGTAGATAAGCTGTTGCGAGCGGGAGTAATTGTCCCCTACACTTCAGAGTTCTCTTCGCCGGGGTTTTTAGTTAGTAAACCAGGAGGTGCGGAGTTTAGACTAGTCATTAACCACGCAAAATTGAACGAGCGAGTGCCTGTAGACCCTTTTCCCCTGCCTACGGTGGAAGGAGCATTGCAACATTTAGGAAGATCCAAATTCTTCACCACTTTAGATTTGAACAGCAGTTTCTATCAAATACAACTACATGAGGACTGTAGGAAATACACTGTCTTCAGCACTCCTTGGGCGCAATATGAATATACTAGGATACCAATGGGTAGTAATTTCGGTAGCCAAGCCTTGAGTAGAGTCTTAGACCAAGTGTTGAAGAACATGAAATTTAAATTTGCGTTGCATTATATTGATGACGTGATCATATATAGTGAATCGTGGGTGGAGCATTTGCAACACATTAGGTGGGTGCTTGAGGCACTGAGAGGGGCGGGTTTAACGATTAACCCGAGGAAAGTGGAAATGGGAAAAAGAGGAGTGAGATTTTTAGGGTATGTGATTGGGGGTGGGCAACTCAGGGTCGATACTGACAAGATAAAACCCATTCTAGATTTTCAGCGGCCGACTTCCGTTAAGGCGGTGCAAAGGTTCATGGGGATGATGGGGTATTACGCTAGGTTTATACCCAATCTGTCAGAGGTAGCTGAGCCCCTGAGTCGTCTCTAAAACGAAAAGGCGTGAAATTTGAATGGGAAAAGGATCAGCAGAAGGCATTTAAGGCATTGAAAAAATTGTTGTGTGAAGAGCCCGTGTTGACCCTGCCTGACTTCAGTAAAATATTTAATTTGCATGTTGATGCTTCTACATTAGCGTTAGGAGCGGTGTTAAGCCAGAGTAACTCGGGGACAGAACCTTTTCACCCTATCGCCTACGCAAGCCGCGTACTGAATCCATCTGAAAGGAAATTAAGCGCATACGAAAAAGAGTGTGTCTAGCTAGTTTGTTTGGAATGGAGCGTTTTCACAGTTACTTGGAAGGAAGGGAGTTTAATTTGTACATGGATAACCAAGCCTTGTCCTGGATTTTGGGGCATCCTCACCAACTGGGAAAATTGGGACGCTGGGTGCTAAGATTAAGTAGATTTTGTTTAAAGATTCACCATGTAAGAGGGGTAGCCAATCCGGTGGCAGATGCGTTGTCCAGGATGTTCGAAAAAGAACATTTTGAGGTGCCGTCGAAGGAGGGCGTTGAAGTAGTAGGCTCATTATTGTCAGTTCCAGAGTCCTTCACTTCCTTGAAAACTCACCAAGAATCTGATGCAGCTTATAAACTCCTCAAGGCTGGGTTACAGACCGGGGTTCAGATCCCGTATTTAGTAGAGGATGGGGTGTTGTATTATGTGGGAACGGGGTCCCGGAAAAGGGTGGTAGTTCCCGAAATAGTTCGGAGTATGATTTTGACATATTATCATGACCAACCGGGAGGGGGTCATTTGGGAGTGATGAGGACTAAAGAGAAAATAGCCAGGGATTTTTATTGGAAAGGTATGAGCGGGGACAGTAAGAAATACGTGAAAACCTGCCAAAAATGTCAAGAATTTAAGGCTCCCAAGAACACGAGGATAGGGCTGTACGCTGCGGAAGAGCCCTCAAGCCCCTCGATGAAAGTGCATATAGATATTTTTGGGCACTTGGTTCGCTCTAAGAAGGGAAATGTAGCGTTACTGGTGGTGCTTGACACCTTCTCTAAATACACCATCTTGTTGCCTATAAGAAACATGAAGGCCAAAGCCCTTAAAGAAGTGTTGGAAAATCAGTTGTGGAAAATCTTTGGTGCTCTCGCAGAGTTAGTGAGTGACAACGCTGCATGTTTTTCGGGTAGCGTGTTTAAAGTCATGTGTAGTGAGTGGGGAATCAAACATTCGTTTAGCTATCCTCATTTCCCGCAGGGGAACCTTAAAGTGGTGTTAGGGATATTTAGCAATTCCTAACACACGGAATGGGATGTACAAATACCATGGATCAACCTGGGTTTGAACGATGCCTTGCACGAGAATACGGGGGAAAATCCGGGTCAAGTGTTTTTCGGTAGGCGCATAACGCACCCTTTACTAAATGTATGGGGAATCCCTCACCTGGATTCCTTGCATTCTGAAAATCAACGTAAGGTTTTGCTGAGGCGAGTCAAAGAGAGGTTAATCGACGCCCAGAGAGGAGCGCGCAGATACAGTAAGGGTAGGAAGGCAAACCCCTTCAGGGTGGGAGACCTGGTGTTGTGTCGTAGTTTTCGCCTTTCGGACTTGGCTCATTAAGTGTCTGCTTAGTTGTTCCCGCGGTATGAAGGGCCGTACAGGTTGCAAAAGTGCCTCGGCGATAACACCTGGCTCATGCATAAGGAGAATGATCCTATGGTGCAAAGGAAAGCACATGTGGTGGATTTAAAGGTATTTCGTCCTAGGCCTTAAGAGTCTATTTTAATATGTTGTGATGTATGCCGGCCGGCGAAAAGAAATAAATAGTGTTTGTATATTGTGAGGCGCCTCAAATGAGTTCATGATTAACTAATGTGTAATGGACTTGTGATTATGTTCTTTGTTTATATGATTGTGATGGTGTTTGTAAAATTGTGTATGATAACTAGTATGGTTATGTAATGTTGAGTCGAAGTATGGTTATAAATGTCTTGGATGTAGGGTTGCTAGGGGAGGGGGAGCGGAGTGTCACAATGACAGAGAGGTCATCGGAGGTCGAGGGACGGTCATAGACTTGGATAGAGAGGGGGGTTGAGCGGGCTCCCGCCGGGTTTTGAGTATTTTGAGTTTTTCTATTTCCTTTTAGGGGGGTTTCTTCTTCAATTTTGAGTTTTGGGGGGGAGTCTTTTCACCCTTCCCTCTTGTGAGTGACTTGTGGTTAGCGTGAAGGGAATTATTTAGGAGTTGGGTTGCCCTGGTTGACGGTGTTGGCGGCTGCCCCCCGCCCACCCCGCTTCTATCCTCCACTGGCCATGGAGGAGAGCGGCTTGGTGTTGGGGGGGGGAAGGTTAGTTCCGCCGACCGGCGGTAGGGGCGCGTGGGTGGAGGCGAGCGCTGCTCGCATCAGGGAGAAGCGCATTCTGACGCCTGCGTTCGATGGGAGAGGTGCCTGTACCGAAGAGTAGTCACAAAGGGTTTTTGAATCCTCCTGGTCGCAGATGTGCGTAAGACGCCACACTAAACTTAAGTGGGTTCGTCTTGCAATCGTACATATCTACTTCCTACACTGCGAATGGCGGTTGGTGAGTAAAATGGACAGGGTGATTTAGCTGGTGCAGAAGAGGCCCTAACAAACATTTGTCGGGCGCGCGAGTTCGCACCGCGCGGCACCGCTGGAGGGGCATTAAGCTTTACGAGTTAGTAGCGCTGGTGTAACAGGAATTCCTGTGACATGGATGAGTTGCCAGGCTTTCTCCATTACGGAAGATCGACGAGAGTGGTAATCTTCGCATTTGACTATTGAGTTAATGTGTTCGTTGGCAGGGAGATTATGTTATGAAGAATGGACGAGGGGCATTTGGTGCGCAGAGGATAAATGGAGACTCAGTAATAGTATCTGCGTTACTATGGTGCTGTGACCTACTTTTGAAAGATGTATTTATAAGTATTGGTGCGAACTGGTAATTGTAATCGCAACTGTTGCTTTGGGTATTTAAGCGTGTTATGGTCATTGTCAGTGTTTTGAGGTGATACGCGTAAAACAAGTAACTGACATTTTATGATATCGAGCGTAAAGAGTGTTGTAGCGAGTCGTGCATTTGCATCGAATTGTAATTAACATTTGTAATTTGGGATAAGGTTGATCGAATATTGTATCTGGAGTGCTTAAAATGTCAATACATGGTTTGTTCTAAAATGTTTTCTTCCTTGCTCAGGAATGTAAAGAGTAGATCCCTAATCTCTGATAAGCTATAAGCATTGGTCAGTAGCTGTAAGGGACAGTAGTCCCATTTAACCTTGTTTGTTATCTTTGTTCGTTGGTATTTATGTTGGATAGGTTTAGGCCTTGTAAGAAGTGTCTGGGTAGTCCGGCTCATCTTCATTTTGCCCTTCAGACATGCTACACATGGCTCATTGTTGCTTGAGTACTCTATATTATTTTTATTCAAAACACTCCTTACATAATCCAGATTTTGATGACATAGACTTTCATGCCACTCTCCTAATGAACGTACAGCTGCTAAGCAACTTTTTCCCATTATGAAGTTCAGAATATATAAATTATCCTCCTTTTTTGCTATAGCACAAATCTGGTTATCTTTATACACATTACACTGATCTGCAGACATTTTAATGACATGACCCTTTTCAATAGCACTTGATACTGAAAATAAATTCATTTTCAGTTCAGGAACCCACAAAACATTGTTTAAAGTACTTTGCACACAATTTTGTCCATTGTACACTTTCACCTTTATATGTCCTACACCTTACACATGAAGATTACGACCATCGCCAACCACGACACATCTATTTGATACAGGTGTAAAGTTTGAGAAAAGGCCACGTTCAAACGTCATATGTTCACTTGCACTACTGTCCATAATCCAAGAGATGGACCGTTCATGGTTCTTAACACCATTTAGACCTACATTAAACAAAGCACTTTCAGACATTACAAATGTATTTTCAACTTTAGATAGATTCCTTTGTTTGCACTGAGACTTCAAATGCCCTCTTTTGCCACATTCATTGCATTTTCGCAGATCTTTATCCCCTCTGCACTGGTTTGCTAAATGGCCAGGGCAGCCACCCTTGAAGCAATTTATTCCTCCAGCTTTCTTCATGTCTGTGTTCTTCTTATGTGATCCTGCTACCATAGCCACGTCCTCATCTTTGATTTTTTACCTGAACCTTTCTTCCTCTACTAGAAGTCGTGCCACAAGGTTATCAAGTTCTTGTTTACTAGGTTCCACTGATTCCCATGCTGTCACGAAGTGACCATATCTTTCTGGTAGTGACATTAGTATCTTCGTGATTGTAAACTGTTCAGACACTTCTTTCCCTGCCTGTTTGAGCAAATGACACATTTCTTGAATTTTAGACAAGTAGGTGGACATGTCAGAACCCTCCTCATACGGAAAATTGAAAAAAACATTGTTGCAGTAAGTGTACACTTGTACTTGATTGTTGCTCGTACACACTGAGAAGCTTTCTCCATATTTCGGCTGCAGTAGTGCAGGTCAATATGTGCATCATAGCAGCCTCACTCAAATGCATAACAATGACACTTTGAGCCATTGCATCTTTTTTTGCCACTCACCTGCACTCGTTTCTGGTTTAGCTTCGGTTCCATCCACGACTGAAAACAGATTCATCCCACGTAGAAACACAGACACCTGAAACTTCCACAAGTTCCAGTTCTTCTGCCCCTCCAGCTTTATCGCCTCCATGGCATTCGTCACTAGTTGCTCCAATTTCCCCCGGAGTCAACAACCACAGACGATAAAAGCTGTTGACGAAAACGACTGAAGGTGTACAACTTCCCGATGCCGACACTCCACAGCAGCTTTTCACGCCGTCGTCACTAGTTGCTCCAATTTTCCCCGGAGTCAACAAACACAGACGATAAATCCCTTTTCTCCGACGAAAGCGACTGAAGGTGTAACATTTTTCCGATGCCGACACTCCACAGCTGCTTCTCACTCCACCATTAACTTACCTCTCGGAAGAAATAAAACGTTGCTGGATTACACCTTTTAATCACCATAGTGCTGGGCCCATAACCTGTTGTGATTCTTCATGAAAAAAATAACAAACGCAGTGAAATTTCTTCAATCACATACTTTTACTTCCACAAGCAACCTAACTTCTCTCTCCAAGCGACGCCATTTTCTACATACACTTCCGTTACTTTAAGGTGCTACCAACCTGCTTTCACGAAAAATACCAACACAACAAAAAATATCTTTATTGTTTAAAACAATTTTATCTACTGGCTGCAGCATATTTAATAACTGGAAAATTTAACAAACAATTTCGATATTCATCATTAAGATTTGTATTGTAATGCCCAGGCCATGACTGTCATTGAACCCAGGTAATCAGACTTAATGTCTTGTATGTTAGTTATGTGAATATAATTTCTTTCGATGCGATGAGCCTTTCCTGCTGAGAGTCTACGACGCACGACCGTGCCCAGTGTGGTGCAACCACAGACCTCAGTTTCCCGGCACATACATCCGTTCGTGGCCTGACATTTCTCAAGCGTTGACGAGACCGTGCCTAGTGTGGTGCAACCACAGACCTCAGTTTCCTTGCACTTACATCCCTTCGTGGCCTGACATTTCTCAAGCGTTGACGACATTTCTCCTGCAGTGCGGCCACCGTGGAGGAGAGTTTTCCTGGAAGCGTAGACTTAGTCCATTCGACGACTGTGTTATCACGACATAGCCGCATAGTCCATAGCCAATCATGAGGTGCATGTAGCAGATTCCAGCATTTTAACCACTCCCCTTGGGAGGTACCACTTCTGGAGGGAAGTTCCCCTTCCACTCAAGTGAGTGAGTTATATTCGCTTGCACGCCATTCCGAGCATATCTTTGGTCTTCTGCTCTAAAAGTCTACGAGGAGGAACTGCTGCTGGGACAACCTCAGACCTGCGCCAGATGCCACGCCCTCAGTATAGCCACCAGAGTAGAAAATGAGACTGTCTTTGCTTTTGATAGTTAGATTTGCCATATGGGCCACATCAGCTTCGCATTCAAGTAAGTTATAGTAATTGTAAATAGAAAGTGAATTGTTAATTAAAAACTATTAATTGCCGCTTGGTCCTTTATTTTGTCAGTGTCCTTAACAAATTATGTCAGGGATAGCCTCGACATCACAAATAGTGGCAGCGATGGGATTATGTTCCAGATAGCTACATATGTAACCCACTCCGAAGGGTTTTAGGTCGTTAAGAGATTTTTAGGATTTTAGGATTTCAGGTTATATGTTGTTTGAGGTTTCAGTTTAACATAATGTGATCGTGTATCAAATAAATTTTGTTGTTTTGAGAAACAGTGAGTTATTGAAACACGTTAATGAGATAAATGATAATGTAGAACGAATACCAGGAGCGAGGTATTAACTGGACTTAGCAGTGTTGATGAATGGGATTTTATAACATGTCCTAAAGTGTTTAGGATCGTCACGATAACGATTGACAAGTCAAATAAGACATTTCGCAGAGAGGTGACACGACCGACTATAACGAGCATTGCTATTGTAGATGCTCATATCGTTTTAATGTTGAATATGTGCATGGCCCTGCCAATAATAGGAAAAATAGCACCACTGAATGTGATGTAGACTTGGAGGACATCACACCGCGAACTTGGGTTAGGATTGAGTTCTACCATGATTATTTAGATTCTGCGCCTCTTCTATGTTGTATATTGCAGCAACATTAGACCGCTATGCTACGTTGTTTATTGTTTAATTGGAAGGAAGGTAAAGCAATTGATTTCACAGAAGTGTCCATAATTGTAGTATTAACCACAAGTGAGGAAGCTCTGAAAGGCTTAGAGGACTACTCATATAATTTGATAAGGAGATTTTACTTAGCGCAAGTAGAACCTTTTCGTGAGAAGCCTAATGCTTTAACAACAGGTTCAGGATTAGAAATCACGTTAAAGGGAAAACCTAAGAAGTTTTCCGACACCTGCATACCGTATGTATGAGTATGATAGCTCCGCAGGCCGTGTTGTTTTAGAAGTTAAAGTGCGATTAGTTAAGAGATTTATTTCTTCCCATCGCGTATATCAGGAGTTTGAAATAATGAGAAGTGATCAGGTTGCAAGCGCTCAACCACAGCCTACTGGCTCTAGTAAGATTAAAAATAAAATAAGTGTTAGTTCTTCTCAGAGTAAGATACGAAAAGAAGCAGTTCAAGTAGCGAAAGAAAAGTTACCTGCTATTTCATAAAGCAGTAAACCGCCATACAATATTCCGAAAAAACGTACACACAAATGTCGGACTTGGGTCCCGCTTTCAGAACTGAAAGAATAAGTGTACAAGTATTGAATATAAATTGTACGCTGTGAATTAGTGAAACATGTCTCTAAACAAACAGATAAGAGAAAGGAAAGAACAGCACAGATCCCCACATATGTGAAGGGCCTATCAGTGGTCTCGCTCACAGAGAAATGGTCAGGCAAAAAGGGATGCTTACCTGTGCATGAATTTATAGAGAGTATAGAAAGCGCTTCTGCGTTACGTAGGTGGACAGATGAAGATAAAGTAAAGTTAGTTAAAATTAAAATAAAGGGACTAGCACACAGGTTTATTATCGCCACTTGTCAGCATCTAAAGGGAGACTTAACATTTAAAGTTTTGAAAGAGGAGTTAACAGAATAATTTCAAGAACGCCAACCACTACAATTCCATTATTTTGTGTTGAACAAAGTTAAACAGAGAAGCAGTGAAAATGTTCAGGCGTTCGCAGATCGTTGTAGAAAATTATGCGAAAAGACAGTGCAAAGGGTAGAGGAGCCCAAGAGACAGGAAGTATTAAATCAAGACGCTGAAAGACGTTTGTTAGCCGCATTTACTGACGGGTTGCAAGGTTCTGTAGGTTTACAATTAAGATATAAACTCCCCCAAACAATGGATGAAACAGAGCATATGGGGATAGCTCTAGAAACCACAGAAGTCCATCAGGAGAGAAAATATAGGTCAGATGAGTCAAATAGGAGAAAGAGAATATATTATGTAAGCTCCAGACAGTCAAGCATGGCACGGAGAAAATCATTTAGTGGCACTAGGAATTCCATGAGCAGAGGCTATGGAAGACCTAATTTCTCATGCTATCATGGTTCGAATGACAGTACAGTGAAACTTCCATTAGCGGACACTTCCATTAGCGGACACTTCCGAATAGCGGACACTTCCGAAAAACGGACATTTTTCCAATCACCGGCAGATTAACATTGAGCCTTATGGAGGAATACTCTCCAAATAACGGACATTCTTATTAACGGACGCGGACACATAATAAGTTGTGAATAACGGACAAAATGCGCAAAAAAGGGGCGCGAAAACAGTTGCAAAGCAGCTTCAATGAATGCTTCGGCAGCGAGTCGTAACTAAGAAAGTGCGATTTGTACACCCCTTGTAAGCAGGTAGCGCGTAGCCTCGCGTTATCTCGACCTCCCACACACACACACACACACGCACGCAGCTGCCGTGTAACTCGATCCTCCCACCACACACGCATGCGACGTGTGTTGTAGCGCTTAGTCATTGTTTACTCTTCTTTTCATGCACTTCACGTAATAGTGTAGCAGTCGTAATTGAGTGACTTATTTTGTGTGAAATGTCTCAGAAGCGTAAACTTTTAACTTTAGAGTATAAATTAGCTGTGATTAGGATGCGTGAAAAAGAAAAATTAAGCGTCGTGACGTTGCTGCGAAGTTTGACGTGGGGAAAACTCAGATTGCCGACATAATAAAAAATAGAGAAGCAATACTGAAGTCGTGGACGGAGAATAGCTG